>JAODAL010009414.1:0-87500 GCA_025379985.1 Phyllomedusa bahiana | reverse complement strand
GAAGGAATAAAGAGAGGAAGAAAGGGAGGAAGGACGGAAGGGAGGAAGGAAGGAATAAAGAGAGGAAGGAAGGGAGAAAGGACGGAAGGGAGGAAGGAAGGAATAAAGAGAGGAAGGAAGGAAGGAAGGAAGGAAGGAAGGAAGGAAGGAATAAAGAGAGGGAGGAAGAACGGAAGGAAGGGAGGAAGGAATAAAGAGAGGAAGAAAGGGAGGAAGGACGGAAGGGAGGAAGGAAGGAGTAAAGAGAGGAAGGAAGAAAGAGAGGAAGAAAAGGAGGAAGGACGGAAGGGAGGATGGAAGGAATAAAGAGAGGAAGGAAGGAAGGAAAGAAGGAAGGAATAAAGAGAGGGAGGAAGAAAGGGAGGAAGGAAGGGAGGAAGAACGGAAGGAAGGGAGGAAGGAATAAAGAGAGGAAGAAAGGGAGGAAGGACGGAAGGGAGGAAGGAAGGAGTAAAGAGAGGAAGGAATAAAGAGAGGAAGAAAGGGAGGAAGGAAGGAAGGGAGGAAGGAAGGAATAAAGAGAGGAAGGAAGGAAGGAAAGAAGGAAGGAAGGAATAAAGAGAGGAAGGAAGGAAGGAAGGAAGGAATAAAGAGAGGGAGGAAGAAAGGGAGGAAGGACGGAAGGGAGGAAGGAAGGAATAAAGAGCGGAAGGAAGGAAGGGAGGAAGGAAGGAAGGAAGGAATAAAGAGAGGGAGGAAGAAAGGGAGGAAGGAAGGGAGGAAGAACGGAAGGAAGGGAGGAAGGAATAAAGAGAGGAAGGAAAGAAGGAAGGAAGGAAGTGAGGAAGGAAGGAAGATTTACTCGTTCATTGATAGTCAATGTGGAGTGTCCCCTGCTTAGGACCCTCTGTGTTATACACAGTGTAGAGCAGCCTCACCCTGCAGGACTCAGTGATTACTACAGTACATGGCCGTCCTCTTATCTGAGTGGTCACCATGTTCTACATGTCCCCAGAGCCGCCATTAGAGCAGTACTCCTTGTACTTCTGTATGAGGCCCGGACAAATTGTGAAAGGGGGAGAGGTCGTTCTCATTGGCCGCTACTGCCCCCTTGTATCACAGGTCTGATAGAAAGAACAGGACATTTCAAACCTATCATCTCAATGGTATGTGTGTGCAATCTGCTCCCTGGCTCCGGCCACTACTCCTATGTGCTGGGCTGCCAAAAGTGATTTCATGGCCCCATGGAGCCAAAGCATCTTGGGCCCCAATACCAACCCCCTATATAGTATCAGGGGCCATTTTCTTTCAAATTTGATCTGGGCCCCTGGCAGGAGTGCCCATATTGCCCTGATGGTGCCCCTGGCTATGCTTTATCCTATCAGCCCCTTTACCCTCCTACTTCTATAATCTCTCAAGTAATTTGATTGGATACTCATTACCCCTAGCCCCTCCCACTTCAGCTTTATAAATTCCTCTCCTGCTGCTTTGATCATTGCTGTGATCTGATTGGCTACAGAGTGTTCTGTCCCCGCCCCCGCAGACAAGCAGGTTAACCACTCCCTTGAGGAACCTCCTCATGTAAATAAGAGAGAAGAATATTGTCCGTGATACAAGAAACAGGATCTGTATTCCTTGCAGTTTGCGGTCTCTTTTCCTCATCTTTGAGACCACATTGCAGAGTAATGACCTGCCCTAATTGTTCATGTCCCTAATTGTCTTTAATGTCTTGGTTAATTACTATATGGTTATGCCTCATCCTATCAACATCTTTCCATCTCCTGCTGCTATAATCCTTTCAGGAATTTGATTGGTTACTCTACTCCCAAGCCCCTCTCACCTCTAGTAACTAATCTTCATCTGCGATGCTCATTCCTGCATTCTGATTGGCTATAGATTCTTCTGACTCCACCCCCGCAGAATGACAAACAGGAAAACTACTCCCTTGAGGAACCTACTCATATACATAAGGCATGAATGAACACTTTTTTTTAATGATATATTAAAAATACATATAGAAATCTAAACCTAAAGCAAACCCTATAACTTAACCCCTACAAAAACTATCGCTACCTATACAGAAATGGTACAGCCGCCCTGATAAGGGCGCACCCACCAGGAACCTAACTACCAAGTCCTAATACACCCTACAATAACAAACCTGTGAAAGTGCCCTATCAGCAAATAACAACAATGTATATGCAACACAGATTCCCGATAGAAGAAATAAATAAAGATAAACATGGTATCATCTTTTTTATTGGCTATTCTTTGTTCCCCTTTGTGTGGTATATGTATATATACTACCTAACCACACTATACCCCTAGCTACCTATCATCTATCATGGATCCGGACAGAGGATGCAGCGATATGAGATTCCTCTGAATACATTTTGAACCTTATAATGAATATCTATTATTGGTTCATCTATCAAGGGACGTAAGTTTTACTGATTATCAGTATAGATCTGTTATATGTGTCCTTTTTAGGTTGTGTAATTTTCTATTTCCCTATTTGCCTTTATCTGTGCCCTGATGAGCCTCTATATCTTTTAAGGGGAGACGAAACGCGTTGTTCTCTTGTATATTGGTTTATTTGTTATCAGGAGTAAGGTGTAGTTTATCTATTTCTCCTTGGGCTAGCTTTATTTATATCTTCTATAGAGAATCTGTGTTATTTGCTGGTAGGGCACTTTCACAGGTTTGTTATTGTAGGGTGTATTAGGGCTTGGTAGTTAAGTTCCTGGTGGGTGCGCCCTTATCAGGGTGGCTGTCCCCATTTCTGTATAGGTAACGATAGTTTTTGTAGGGGTTAAGTTATAGGGTTTGCTTTAGGTTTAGTTTTCTATATGTATTTTTAATATATCATTAAAAGTTCATTTTTATCTGGTCCTAGGGTTATACTGGTAATTGTGGATTTTGTATATTGTATTGTGTATAACCAGGCACTTTATTATCACACGGGGTTGCCCTTACCCATTCATTTGCTTTCTTGTCTTTTTGGGCATACGTTGTTTGCTTGTTTATCCAATCTGCCCATTTTTCCTCCTGCTGCTACAACTTCTCAAGGGCTTTGATTGGCTACTTAACTACCGAGCCCCTCCCACCTGTAGTTTATAACTCCTCTTCTTCTCATGTGATCTTTCCTGCATTCTGATTGGCTACAGATTGTTCTGACTCCACCCCCGCAGAACGACAAACAGGAAAACTACTCCCTTGAGGAGCCTACTCATGTCTATAAGACAGGCGAACCTTGACCCTGATACAGTATCGAGAGGATCTGTATTCCTTGCTGTTTGCTGTCTCTTTCTTCATCTTTGTGACCACGTTGCAGACTAATGATCTGCCATAATTGTTCACGTTCCCCATTGTCCTTAATGTGTTAGTTAATTACAATTCTTACATCTATGAAGTTTTTCTTGCTATTATTAGACTGGTAATGTGAAGTGTGCACTCAGCCGAGCGTGCACTGACGTGGCCTAGCACGGAGCATTGTTCTCCGGAATATCACAGGTTCCTCCGTGACTCCCGTGTGGCGGCTTTGTAGCTGCATCGCAGCACCTGTCACAACACGGGTCACTGACTCCGTCTCCATCACAGCTATACATCATTGTACAAGGAAGCAGGGAACATGTGACACCCTGAAAATACCAGCAAAGTGGAAGCGTCTAAAAATAACCAAAGGTCATTCACGTGTCTGAAGGTCATACCCTTAAAGGGGAAGTGACTGGAAAAAATTTCAGTTTGGTTGCAGCATATAACAATTAAAAAATAAATAAAAAATCCAGAAATTGTCATTTTTCATTTCATTTTGTTGTAATAATTTCACTATTACTATTCCCTATCGTGGCATATGTTAGGTTTACATTACAGCCTTAGATTCACGTCTAAATAATTATTTTACTACTATTTAACAAAATTCACATATTTATGCATAGAAAAAGCCTATAAATCTGTTCATCCTAAGAGTCCAAATACAAGAATAGAATGACAGAACTACAGTAAAAACTGACACAATAGGAGAACAGAAGGAAAAAAGATAAGTTTAATGCAGTGTTAGAGTACAGTGCCTGGGACCCACCAGTGGAGTTGATTCTTGGGATCCACCAGTGGAGTTGGTTCTTGGGGCCACCAGTGGAGTTAATTACTGGGGTCCACCAGTGGAGTTGATTCTTGGGGCCCAGCAGTGGAGTTGGTTCCTGGGGCCCAGCAGTGGAGTTGGTTCCTGGGGCCCAGCAGTGGAGTTGGTTCTTGGGGCCACCAGGGGAGTTGTTTCTTGGAGCCACCAGTGGAGTTGATTCTTGGGGCCCACCAGTGGAGTTGGTTCTTAGTGCCACCAGTGGAGATGATTCTTGGAGCCCACCAGTGGAGTTGATTCTTGGGGGCCACTAGTGGAGTTGATTCTTGGGGCCACCAGTGGAGATGACTCTTGGAGCCCACCAGTGGAGTTGATTCTTGGGACCCACCAGTGGAGATGATTCTTGGGTCCACCAGTGGAGTTGGTTCTTGGAGCCACCAGTGGAGTTGATTCTAGCAGCCACCAGTAGAGCTGATTCTTGGGGCCCACCAGTAGAGCTGATTCTTGGAGCCCACCAGTAGAGCTGATTCTTAGGTTTCATCAGTGGAGTTGATTCTTGGGGCCACCAGTGGAGATGATTCTTAGGTTTCATCAGTGGAGTTGATTGTTGGGGCCCAGCAGTGGATTTGATTCTTGGGGCCACCAGTGGAGATGATTCTTAGGTATCATCAGTGGAGTTGACTCTTGGGGCCCAGCAGTGGAGCTTATTTTTAGGGCCCATCATTAGAGATGATTCTTGGGGCCCACCAGTGGAGACAATTCTTAGGTTTCATCAGTGGAGTTGATTCTTGGAGTCCAGCAGTGGAGCTTATTCTTGGGGCCTAGCAGTGGAGTTCATTCTTGGGCCCAGCAGTGAAGTTGATTCTGGGGGCCCACCAGTGGAGTTTATTCTATGGGCCATCAGTGCAGTTTATTCATGAGGCCCACTGGTGGTGTTGATTCTTGGGGTCCATGCTTACAGATACTATACATGCATCTTGCTTTCTGGCTCTCTTTCTCTTTCTTTCTCCCCAAAATTCTCACGCCCACAATGGAAACTGATTTTAGAATTCCAACAGTGGAGTTCATTCTTGAGGCTCACCATTGGGGTTGATGCTTGGGGAACACCAGTAGTATTCATTTTTGGGACCCACCATTGGCATTGATTCCTGAGGCACACTAGTGGAGTTGATTCTTGGGATCCACCAGTGGAGCTGATTCTTGGGATCCACCAGTGGAGCTGATTCTTGGACCCACCAGTGAAGATGATCCCCGGGCCCCACCAGTGGAGTTGATTCTTGGGCCCCACCAGTGGAGCTGATTCTTGGGGCCCCACCGATGTGAAGTCGGATATCACGTATTACGTCTAATATCACTTCCAACTCCCATCACAGAGAGGTAACACAGGGAAAGTGACCGTAGACACAATGTTGAATGTTGCACCAAAAGTGACCCCAGAGCTGGGACAAGACATTTGGATGCCTTCAGGGCTGGGACAAGGTATTCTGGTGCCTTAGGCAAATAATGCACAAAGCGCCCCCCCAAATGGAAAATTCAGCCCTCTCCATGCCTCCTTGCTCCCTCTTTTCCACCTGGGAAGAAGTGGCGCCCTAAGCGGTCGCCTACCTTCGCCTACCCATTGTCCTGGTCCTGGGTGCCTTAGTCAAATAGAGAAAATTCCCCTCCTGCCTCCAAGCCAGGATCCGAGCCATCTCTGTCGTATGCAGTCGCCTACTTCTGTCTACCCATTGTACTGGCCCTTGCCAGTGAGGAAAGAAGTGGGACCAGGAGTGATACTGAAAGTTAAGTTTACCCCTAAAACATATAAATCCCAACCCCAATTTAAGGTAGGGGTTACTGTCATGGTTACGATAAGGGATGGGGTTCAGGACAGGGATACAGTTAAAGAAAAAAAATTGGGTTTGGGACATCCAAACTCAAGTTTTCCCCCATTGTAGAGCCAAACAGTGTCCAATTGGAGCAAGACTCTTCATGAAACATCCTATTACTAGTAGTGTTGTGTTTCTGGTTCAGGTTTGGAATTTTTCTGAATTTTTCTCGAACTTGAATCAAACCAAACATTTTACTTTTCATTTGAGTAAATGTTTGAGTTCGCCATGGCATACGACGCACCATTTTAATAGTTTTCAGTGCCTTTCTGCACTTTTGGCGCCATCCAATCACCTTTCTGCAGTTTTAGTAGCCATCCAATCACCTTTCTGCAGTTTTGGTTGCCATCCAATCACCTTTCTGCACTTCTGGCAGCCATCCAATCAGTGCAGAGCACAGAGAAGTGTCAAAAACGTCATCGCTTATGTGTAGGGCTCTCATTGGCTGCTAAAATACATGACCTTTTTAATTTTAATTTCACTGTGTTGCGTTCTGAACGCCATTTTTAGCTCATTTGTCCTTGTGCTGCTGTTGATGCAGGACAAGTTTTTTTCGATTTTAACAAAAAAAAAGCTGCTATTTAAAAAATTTGTTGGGGGGGGTTTCAGAAAAACTTTGGGAATCAAGACTTGTAGATACATTTTTTTTTTCCCATGACAGTTAGGGAGTTTGGTATTGTGGCTGATTTTCCCACACCCCAATGTTATTTGGCGACATTTGCGGTACAAAAACCACTTATATACTGGAAATTTTTAATACAGGGGTTGCAAATCATACTCAGTGCCCAAAAAGTTTTGTTTTTGCAGTTTGGGGGTGAAAAATTTTAAAACACCGTTCCCAAAAACTCCTATATAAGAAATATATTTTAATAGTGGTTGTTTTTTGAAAATTACTCTGAGTGGAGAAAAATTCATTTTTTCCAGTTTCGGGGGGGTTTAGTAATTATATTCTCCTATTTTGGATGGGAATTCCGCTTCTCCTTGTATGGTATAAAAATTAACCCAAACATCTTCTCCATTGATTTAATGGGTTCGAATTAAACCTAAAACCAAAAACATTTTATGTTGCTCACTCTTTTCAACACTTGTGATAAATTTTGGGGTTTTGGGAAAACCCTGCCCCTTTCCCCCCATCCTAAAATTTCACCCTTTAAACCCTTTCCCCAAAATTTGGGGATTAGGGTTTAAAGGGTTTTTGCCTGATTTTCGGCAACAACTTGATATCACTCCTGTAATAACACAATACTAGTGTCAGTAAAAATTTCCAAAAGCAATGGTGGCCTGGAAGCGCTCGCCTGGCAGGTTCCTCTCTTTACCAACTACTTTGCTTCTCACTTTCTCTCTGGAAGGGAAATGCTTTTAGCGTCCTCCTCTTTCTCGCGCTCGGCAATTTACTTACGTGTCCCCCCTTTGGTGAGTATCATATTTTTAGGGGTTTGAGAGTAGATCTTATTGAGTTGCGGTTAGGGATTGGGGGGGGGCACTACCAAGGGGAAAATGGCTAAAAGTTTGATAAATCTTTCCGCCGGTTGTTCCAAAAACTTTGTGCACAGTAAAAGGGAAAACATACGGTTCGTTTGCAGAGCGCGATAATTGTTGAAAAATGATGGCCAATAGCCCCCCCCATTTTAAAGGGGTTTTCCCTTGAGAGCCCGTGGGGGCAAGTGTAATGGCCAAGGAGCGACCCCTCACTGGGCGGCTTCTCTAATAACCGGCTCCAGCGATCAGACGTCTATTGATTGTGTGAAGGACCATTGATTTCATTAGGCACCTTGTAATTGTTCTGGGATGTCCCCCGGCCCTATCTGCTGATTATGGACTGTCTGGATGTGGAGTGATGTCCTCTATGGTTCATTTTGTTATTACCCACCTCCCATAGGGGCAATCATACAGTCAACAAATAACCTTCCCATTTTGCCCTGCCCCTGTTTTTCCCGCTAGCAAATTAGTTGGTCAATAAAAACTAAAATTTTCAAAACTATAGTTCCTGGTCCCAATAGACATGCTATAAATTATATGAACAAAACCCCCCTTTCATGAGTAGTGCCTATAATGAACCATCATAGAGTTCAAATATTAACATCATACAATGACCAAATAATAGCTCCGGGTTTATGCAAAAATCTACAGACACATAAAGAGTTACAGAACTTTCTTGTAACCTTTGTTTTGCACAATTTTTAAAATCTTTGCTTAATGTAAGAGAATAAGAAACCTTGTATTGACTTTGTCTTTAACTAGTCCTGTTCTCAGCTAAGAATGATATCTAGACTAGACAATGCTCTGTGAGCTAAACTGCCTGGACTGGAGACTGATACATTGTTCATAGCTAGTCCTAGTCTCAGCTATAACCAGTCTAGACAATGCTCAGTGAGCTAATCAGCCTGGATTTTGGACTAATATATTGTATATAGCTAGTCCTGCTCTCAGCTGAGACGTAAATACAACTGTATCCAGTCTAGACAATGCTTTGTGAGCTAAACAACATGGAATCCAGACTGAGACATTATACATAGCTAGTCCTGCTCCCAGCTGAGAAGTGGATACAACTATATCCAGTCTAGATAATGCTCTGTGAGCTAAACAACATGGACTCCAGACTAATACATTGTACATAGGTAGTCCTGCTCTTAGCTGAAAATTAAATAACATTTTATCCACTCTAGACAATGCTCTGTGAGTAAACAGCCTGGACTCCAGACTGATACATTGTACATAGCTGGTCCTTCTATCAGCTTAGAAGTGGACTTATATTCAGGCTCGATTATGCTCTGTGTCCTAACAGCCTGGACTGTAGACTGATACATTGTATATAACTATTCCTGCTCTCAGCTGGGATGTGGTTTCAACTGTATCCAGTCTAGACAATGCTCTGTGAGCTTAACAGCCTGGAGACCAGACTAATGCATTGTACATAATTAGTTTGCTCTCAGCTAAGAATTAGATACAGTTGTATCCAGTCTAGACAATGCTCTGTGAGCAAAACAGTCAGGATGCCAGACTGATACATTGTAGAAAATACCAGAGGGATTTGTGTAGCAGCTGCTGATGAGTTTAGCTCACAGAGCATTGGCTACCCTGAATACAACTGTATTAATTTCACGGATAAGGGAGCTTTCACACAGCGCCGTTTTGGTGCAGTTTTAACTGTGCTCAAATTACCAGCAACCTTTTTGCACTCATCTAAACTTTTTGGAAAGTGAGTTATCAATAAGTGCGTTTGTATCCACAAGATTTCAAACATAGTACTTAATTACTCAATTGAAACACTTTTCTGAACAATTTAGACAACTGAAAGAAGCTGGTAATAAAGGCAGTTTAATTGGAGCACAGTTAAAACTGCACCAAAATTGCACTGTGTGAAAGCAGCCTAAGGGTGCGTCCCCATGGCACAGGACATTAGGGATAAACCGACCGGTATTTGCACTGTTTTCAGGCCGTGCACATGGCCGCAGGGTGCGGCTTTTCTCTGATTAGCGGAGAAAAGCTCTCCCCCTTCACATTGAAGTGTTCATATTCCACCCAAAAGCCAGGTGGAAGAATAAACATGTCCTATGTTTTTCGGGCGGGCGGCGGTCTGAAAAACCGTCCGGCGGAAAACCCGCGCTGTGGGGACATGGCCTAAGAGAAAAACTAGCTATGTATATTGTATCAGTCTGATGCCCAAACTGTTCATGTCACAGAACATTATGTAGACTGGATACAACTGTTTACAATTCTCTGCTGAGAGCAGGATCATGTACAATGTATCAGTCTGGAATCCAGGTTGTTAAACTCACAGAGCATTGTCTAGACTGGAAACAATTGAGCCCACCTGACAGCTGAGAGCAGGACTAGCTATGTACAATGTATGAGTCTACAGTCCAGGCTGTTCAGATCACAGAGCATTGTCTACACTGGATACAACAACTCCAATGAGGTGACAGCAGGAGTAGCTCTATACAATGTATCAGTCTCGAACCCAGGTTGTTGAGCTCACAGAGCATTTTCTAGCCTAGATACAATTGTATCCACTTCTCAGCCAAAAGCAGGACGGGGCATCTACCGTTTTGTAGAAGGGGGTTATGGGTCTGTGAACACAAACCAGAGATTTTCCATTGACTACGATCAAATATCTTAAAAATGAGAACCTGAAACACAAAGTATATAGTATAGTATATAGTATATAGTATAGTATATAGGTCATTTTCATAAAACAAGAAGCCCCATTTACAGCTCCAACACTGAGGACTACAAGTCCAGCATCCAATGCTCACAGTCCACTCATCCTTAGTGTAATGTCTCTCTATAGTATAGAGCAATATGTTCTCTATCTCTTGACTTTAACAGAACACTTGTCATTTGAGGTCACAGATCAGTTGTCATTGATGAATCAGCTCCTCAGAAGAGAAAAGCTGCCATACATTGTTACTCCCCATATGATAATCACAGGTCGTCTCTCCTCGCTCTTATGTGATTTATTGGGTTGGGGCGCGGCCTCCGTAGACATATTAAAATTTAAAGCGACCATTGGATGATTTGGGGTCTTATTTATCCAAAGCAGGAGCGTCGAGGGCCCTGATTACATCTGCATTGAGGTTATGGCTACATTATAGAATGGATAACAGCAGGACGTGGTGGACCCCAGTGACTTATAATGGGTTCAGTCAAGGTGGATACCGGTTCTTCAGCTCATGCTCTCTGCCCAAAACTGTGGAATCTGTAAAAAAAAAATAAAAAAAAAAAGTCAATAATAATGTGAACAGAGCCCGACTGACACTTTACAGCCTTCACATTAATCACATTGCTTTTTTATAGTCTAAAACAGGCTTCCTCAAACTGCGGCTCTCCAGCTGTTGGGAAACTACAACTCCCATCATGCATTTCTATAATCTATAACAGTGGGAATGATGGGAGTTGTAGTTTCCCAACAGCTGGAGGGCCGCAGTTTGAGGATGCCTGGTCTAAAATATCCAATTAGGGGAACAGGTCATCCCCCTCACCTGCCGGCAGCCTGCAGTCCTCCTGTCAATGTTCAGACACCTTCCTACCCACCAGTAATAGAGCTGTCGCGGTTCACGCCGCAGTCCCTGCCTTGGACCACGGATGTGCCCGTGCCTCCACTGTATCTCCAGCCCCCACACCCGCTACTGTCCTCGCTCCTACACTGCGATCCAGTGTGCACACGTGCCCTGTGACTTCCTGTGGGCGCACGCGCGGAAGTTCACTGATATTTAAAGGGACAGTACCCAATTACCTGTCCAATGACCCGTGACCTCCTGGGATCTAAGGGACTTTCTGCTTCTGCTCCATCGTCAGTTCATTGCTGATATTCCTGGTGTTATAAGTGATCCTGACCCCTGTCTGTTACCTGAGCTAACCCCTGTGTTACTTACAATTGACCCATGGGTCACCTCCGTATTATTATTTATTTTAAAGCGCCATTGATTCCAGGGCGCTGTACATTCGAGGGGGTTACATACATTGCATAAGTCAAACGAGTACAGTGATAAGGGATAATGACAAATGGCACGACAGAGGGAGGGAGGACCCTACCCGCGAGGGCTTACAATCTACAAGGAGGGGGAAAGAGACAGGAGGTGAGGGGCAGACATGTCTGTGGAGGAAGTAGTGACAAGATTAGTGAAGGTTATAGGCAAGCCTGAAGAAATGGGTTTTCAGGTTGCTTTTGAAGCTGGTGAAAGTGGAGGAGAGTCTGAGGTGTTGGGGCAGTGAGTATACCTACTGCTGGTACCTGCCGCCATACCGATCCGTCACCTCTGTCCTACGTCCTGCACCGCGAGTAGTCACGTCAGGGGTAGTGTCCTAGAGGCCCTCACAGCTATGTCCGCCTGGCCTTGTGGGGGGCTCCAGTGAAAAGCAGGGGCCCCTTAGTGTTTGCTCCTGGCATGGTCTGCTTTACCATATCCCCTCATGGTGGCCCCGAGAATCCACATCTACCCTGTGTCCACGGTGTCAGTCCCGCTCCACCATTACAAGAGCACAAATAAGGCCGGGTGGGGAGGTGAGGGAGACGCGGATTCCTTCAGTCTGTGGGAACTATGAGAGGGGAGGGGGAGCAGCAGGAGAGAGGTCCCTCCTATCAGGAAGAGATGCGCCTCTCTATGTTTTTGACTTGAGTTCTTATAACTCCGTGTTGTTTCTTCCATATATCGTTGGCTGCTCCCTCCGAGGCGCTGTCCATGGCGCCACCACTTACACATCAGTTACATCCATGTTTGTATGTTTTATGTTTTTGGGATTTCAATACCATTCTGATTTTATGATGGGTTTTTCTCCTTTTTTTTGACTTGTCTTGACAGTATAGACCTATCATACACTTATCTTACTCTGTGGCTTTTGTGTTCGCTGCTGGTTTGTACCCATTAATTTGTCAACTTCTTTTCATGCATTTATTTTATTGGTCTCCTCCCAGATATTCCTGCTGCAGAAATTATCAATGTAAGAAAGCTCGACAAATTCAATTCCTCACAAGTTAAAAATATGAGCTAAATATATATATATATATATATATGTATATACACGTACTGATAACCTCACCAATGACCCCACAACAGGCAGCTCCTTTGCGCTTTATGGCCAAAAAGCATCAGGACCCCTGACCTTCTCAATACCCGCCTGCAGCCTGGAATGTGAGAGGCTATAAGATATAGTGCAATATTCTACAGAGATCTTGCATCATCATATACAAATGCCTGAATGTGCTCCAGAGCAATGCTGACCTATGCCTGTACCTTAATGACTGCACTAATGTGTCGCTGCGTCTGTGAATAGAGAACTTGTCCAATACAAACAGGAAGATGGAAAAATATAAATCATAAGGTTCAAATAAGCAAATAAAATGCAGCTAATTGTCAATGGAGGGAACCGGCTTCTGCTTTCAGGAATGTGCCAATGTCAGAAAACTTCTCCTCCATAAATTGAAAAATAAGTAAATAAACACACACTCACATACAGACATATACACACACATACACACTAACACACAGATACACACTCACATACAGACATATACACACACATACACAGTAACACACAGATACACACTCACATACAGACATATACACACACATACACAGTAACACACAGATACACACTCACATACAGACATATACACACACACACACACACAGATATACACTCACATACAGACATATACACACATACACAGTAACACACAGATACACACTCACATACAGACATATACACACACATACACAGTAACACACAGATACACACTCACATACAGACATATACACACATACACAGTAACACACAGATACACACTCACATACAGACATATACACACACATACACAGTAACACACAGATACACACTCACATACAGACATATACACACACATACACAGTAACACACAGATACACACTCACATACAGACATACACACATACACAGTAACACACAGATACACACTCACATACAGACATATACACACACACACACACACACACACACACACACATACACACACACACACACTTATGACATGTATGGCACATTTCTGAAAGCAGAAGCCGGGTCCCTCCATTGATAGTCTGACAATTAGCTGCATTTTATTTGCTTTTTTGAATCTTTTTTTTTTTTTTCCATCTCTACAACTGTCGCAGATTGTATTAGACAAGATAGAGGGAAAATGCAAACCTATGTCCTGTAACTTAATTACTAGTACAAAAGTGAAAGTACAGCCATAGGTCAGCATTGCTCTGGAGCACATTCAGGCATTGGTCAATGATGATATAAGGTCTATGTAAAACATTGCACTATATCTTATAGCCTCTCACATTCCAGGCTGCAGGCGGGTATTGATAAGGTCAGGGGTCCTGATGCTTTTTGGCCATACCGTGCATTAGGCTGAGCGCGCACCGCATGGGTCAAATTTCCATCCACAATCCGGCGGCATTGTCATTGCTGGCATTGTATCTGTTTGTTACTGTGTATGTGTGTGTATATGTCTGTATGTGAGTGTATATCTGTGTGTTACTGTGTATGTGTGTATATGTCTGTATGTGAGTGTGTATCTGTGTGTTACTGTGTATGTGTGTGTATATGTCTGTATGTGAGTGTGTATCTGTGTGTTACTGTGTATGTGTGTGTATATGTCTGTATGTGAGTGTGTATCTGTGTGTTACTGTGTATGTGTGTGTATATGTCTGTATGTGAGTGTATATCTGTGTGTTAGTGTGTATGTGTGTGTATATGTCTGTATGTGAGTGTGTATCTGTGTGTTACTGTGTATGTGTGTATATGTCTGTATGTGAGTGTGTATCTGTGTGTTACTGTGTATGTGTGTGTATATGTCTGTATGTGAGTGTGTATCTGTGTGTTTTACGTGTATGTGTGTGTATTTTTTGTTTTATTGTGTATTTTGTGGTTTTTACGTGTTGTGTGTGTATATGTCTGTTTGTGAGGTATATATGTGTGTTAGGTGTATGGGTTGTATATGTCTTTTTTATTGGGTGGGTGTATCGTGGTTACTTTTATGTGTGTTATGTCTGTATGTGTGGTTTATCGTTGTTAGTGTGTAGTGTGTGTATATGTCGTTTTGATGTGTTATCTGTGTGTTACGTTATGGTGTATGTTGTATATGATGTGTACATGGGGTTACTGTGTATGTGTGTGGATAGTTGTTGTGAGTGTTGTATCGGTTTGTTACTGTGTTGGTGTGTATAGTCTGTATGGAGTGGTATCTGGGGTGTTTCTGTTGTATGTGTGTGTATATGTTGTATGTGATTATATCTGTGTGTTAGTGTGTATGTGTGGTTTTTGTCGTTATATGGGGTATCTATGTTTTTATGTGTATGTGTGGGGATAGGTTGTATGTGAGTGTGTATCTGTGTGTTAGTGTGTATGTGTGTATATATGTTGTATGTGGTGTGTATTGGTGTTACTGGTATGTGTGTGATATGTCTGTATGTGAGTGTATATCTGTGGGGGTTTACTGTTTTGTGTGTATTGTCTGTTGTGAGTGTGTTCTGTGGAATGTGTTGTGGTGTATATGTCTGTATGTGGTGTTTATTGTGTGTTATGGTATGTGTGTGTATAGTTGTATGTGAGTGTGTTTGTGTGTGTGGCGTGTTTGTGTGTGTTTTTGTCTTATGTGAGTGTGTTTGGTGTTATGTGTTGTGTGGTTATGTCTGTTGTGAGTGTGTTCTGTGGTAGGTGTATGTGTGTATATCGTGGTTTGTGTGTATTGTGTTTTAGTGTGTATGTGTGTTTTGTTGTATGTGGTGTAATCTGTGTGTTTGTGTTTGTCTGTGTGTTAGTTATTTTGTTGTATTTTTCCGTCTGGTGAATGGGGACCTTAGAGGGCAGCAGAAATTTCTTCGTGAAAATGATGTTTCTCTGCAGTCGTAGAGTTGTTACCAGGCGGAAATACCAGCAAACAGTGTGAGGCGCGGACTTTACCTAATAATTCTGATGCGGAGGTGAACTCCTCCATACATAGACTTTGGCCATCGCCCTTCAAGCTTGTTGGGGCCCCCTTGGATGCTGCTCTTTGTTTTACACTGTTGGCACAAGTATCGTTGTCTTTTTATTTTGTTTTTCTTTGGGTTCTTGCCTTTTTCCCAACTATTTTCCTTCAATCCTAAAACTGAATTTAGGGGGAAATCAGGGGGGGGGAATAATTCGCAGCGTGAGCAGAGTCATGGTTTTTGTGGGAAAATTTAGGTATAACTTTATTTGGAGTCCAGTGGGCGGTCCTACTCAGTGACTGACAGCTACCTGTCTGCTTGCTCATTCTGGGACTTTTTTCCATGGGTTTCCCAAAACCAGTGACGCGCTACTGTTGCTTGCTCTTTTGGGGGCCTTGGGTTGTCAGTGGGCGGTCCTTTCAGTGACTGACAGTACCTGTCTGTTGTCTTCGGGCTTGGGTGCCAGTGGGTGGTCCCCCCCAGTGAGTAGCTACCTGTCTGCTTGTCATTCGGGGTTTGGGTGTCCGGGGGTGGTCCCCCAGTGTGACAGCTCCCTGTTGCTTGCTCTTTCGGGGGTTTGGGGTTTGTCCGGGGTTTGGTCCTACTCAGTGACTACAGCTCCTGTTGTTTGGCTCTTTCGGGGCTTGGGTGTCCAGTGGGCGGTCCTACTCAGTGACTGACAGCTACCTGTCTGCTTGCTCATTCTGGGCTTGGGTGTCCAGTGGGTGGTCCCACCCAGTGACTGATAGGTATCTCTGAATATATAGGGATGACTGGAAATTGCCGAGTAGGACCACCCACTGGACTTCTAAGCCAAGAATGAGCAGGTAGAATGAGAAAAATAGTAACATGTTTATATAAATCCCATGATTTTGTTTGAAGATACTTGTACTGTGATCAGAAAAAATTTTTGAAATGTAAAAACCCAAATATTTTAAGAAAAAATAGATAAGGAATATTTTGGATAGAATAAAAAAAATTTATTAAGTTATTATTTTTCTTGTTTTGTTGGGGGTTTTACATTGAAATTGAAGTTTATTAGCAGAGAGGGACCTCCCAAAACGCCGCCACTACACAGTGCAATAGTTAAGTGCTTTTTTAATTAGTGGTTTTGAGTTGATGCTGTCGTCACTGAATGGACCCCCCAAGGACTCCTCTTTAAATGAGCACCCATACAGAAAGTGCGGGTCACAAAAATAGGACCACCATGGACCCAATCCAAAAGGGACAGGCTACAAAATGCGCAGTCACTGAATAAAAACGCCATGGAATCCAAATCCCAAAATGAGCGCCTTTACAGAGATTGCAGTCACTGAATAGGACGCCCACGGGACTCCAACCCCCCCAAAGACGTCTAGAGGTTGTCCGTATAAATAGGACCACCCACTGGACTCCAATCCAATAATAAGCAACCATACAGAGATGTCAGTCATTGAATAGGACCGCCCACTGGACTCCAAGCCCAATTTGGAGGATACAGAAAGTGAGTACTGAATAGGACCCCCCCCCTAGACCCCAAATCCCTAATGAGCAACCTACAGAGAGTTTTTAGTCATGATAGGACCCCCTACTGGATCCAATCCCTACTTAGTTCAGTCTTTAAATAAACCACCCACTGGATGCTAAGCCAAGAATAGAGGTAGTGATAGTGAAGTCAGGGCCGGGACAAGGTTTTTTTTGGGGCCCTAGGCAAGTAACCCAATGGCCCCCAAAAAAAATGGACCCCCTCACAAAAATTTTCCTCTCCCCCCTCACCGGTCCTTCACTTTTTCTGCAATTCCACATAGCTCCCGTCCATCTCCTCAGCAGTCATGCACAATGAAAAGCCCTGACAAATTTGCGTTTTAAAAACCCCTCTCCCCTCCATATGACAGTGTAATTACCCCAAAAATTAACAGTCAAAATTAATCCCGATCATGGAGCAATCTACCGGAGAATGATTGTTACAAAAACCCCATCTATAAAACCAAAACCCAAAATATTATACTTGGATAAAAAACCCTCCCAGACCCCTAAAACCCGAACGGACCCCATGGCCCAAGCTTACACAGGTCGATTAATAATTCCGCCATACAGTGACCATATAGTGGTGATACAGTTGTAGTAGACTCGGGAATAAAAAGTGATTACATGAGGTTTTAGTGTCACCGGAGACATCTTTTGATAGCGTTGTTCATTTCCCTTTTCTTCTCCTTTCCGGTTCAACCTTCGTATTGCCCCCCGGCCAATCTGTCCCGCAGATTTGGACAAATATCTTTGAACCCTCACATTTCCAGCAACTTTAAGTATATAAGTCCCTCTTTAGCGGTATATGATATGCCTCTCAGTCGGCAGGATTTTTTTTTATTTTACCCGTAGGAGGTTTATAGAAATTGTCCCCTTAGACAGGTGGGGTATATAAATTTAGGGGCACTCAGGAAGGTTATAGTTTATAGGGTCATCTAGGGGGTATTTAGATTGGTCCTTCGGCGGTATTGACTTGGGTCACTCTCAGGCGGATATTGATATAGGGTTGCACTCAGGCGGGTTTTATAGGAGCACACAGGAGGTTTTTGTTTTAGGGGCTCAGGCATTTTTATAGGGGTATAAGGCAGGTATTAGGGGTTAAAATGCAGGTATTAGGGGTACGGGGGGTAAGGGGGGCTCGGGCAGGAATTAGGGGCCCGGCTGGCTTAGGGGCTCAGGCTGGAATATGGGGCTGGAAAGGAATATAGGGGTCAGGCAGGCTATAGGGAGGAATATAGGGGCTCGACTAGCATATGGGGCGGTATGGGCTCGGGCAGGCATATAGGGGCTCGGCGGGGATATGGGGGCTCAGGCAGGCATATAGGGGTGGCTGGCAATAGGGGTCGGCAGGTTTGGGGGCCGGGCCCGGGGGTTTTTTTTATAGGGGCCAAAGCTGGCAATAGGGGCTCGGCTGGCATATAGGGCAGGCATTTGGGGCTCGCTGCATATAGGGCAGGCATATGGGGCCTCAGGCAGGCAATTAGGGGCTCAGGTGGCATATAGGGGCTCGGCAGGTATAGGGGCCAGGCTGGCTTTTTGGGGCCCAGGCTGGCATTTTGGAGCCAGGCTGGAAATTTGGGGGCCAGGCAGGCATTGGGGTCGGTGGGCATTAGGGGCTCTGGCAGGCATATGGGCGGATATGGAGTCGGCAGGAAGGGGGGCTCGGCGGGTTTAGGGCAGGAAATTTGGGGTCCAGGAGGAAATATAGGGGTAGGGGCTTTTATGGCAGGCATATAGGGGCTCGGGCGGGGATATAGGGACTAGGCGGGAATATGGGGCTCAGGTGGCATTAGGGGAAAAAGGGGCATATAGGGGCTCAGGCGGCTTTTTGGGGCCCAGGAGGATATAGGGGAAAAGTGGCATATGGGGTCGGGCTGGCATTAGGGGCTGGCGGGCATATAAGGGCTGGCAGGTATTGGGAGGCATTAGGGCCAGGCAGGCTAGGGGGGCTAGGCAAATATAGGGCAGGAAATTTTGGGGCTGGGGCAGGCATATGGGGGCTCGGGCGGGGATAATGGCAGGATTTGGGGCCGGAGGCTATGGGGACTCAGGCGGGCATTTTTGGGGCTCGGTGGCATTAGGGGCCAAGGAAGGCTATGGGGGCTCAGGCTGGCATTGGGGGCTGGGGCGGCATATGGGGGGCTCAGGCGGGCATTGGGGGTGGGCTGGCAAAAAACAACAAATTTACTCACCTTACCTGCTTCCGGGGCGCTCCTTTTCAGTCGACACTGGAGAGTGATGATGTCTACCCCCTCCTGGCCGGGGGCCCCTCCGGGCAGCTCCTCGGCTGCAGGAGGTGAGCGTGTGCGCCCGAGGAGAGGAGCATCGCGTGACATCCCCCCCCCTTTATCGCAAAGCGCCAGCTGAGCAGTGCGGGGCCGCGGCGGTTCCCCTCAGCGCAATGAGGCCCCGGCGGGCCCCGCTGGTGGGGCCTGCAGCTTACGGTTTGATTGACGATCCCCGGTGAGCGTGCCCCGACACGTTGCAGAGCAGGGAGGGCTCGCTCTCTGTTCGCTTCAGCAGTCACTGTTGTGCGCCCAGTAAACCCCAATACAGCAAAAGGGGGCGGGACGGGCTCCGGGCCCTTGGCAGGGGCCCTGGAGCCCGGCAGGTGGCGGGGCCCCTGTTTTGGGCCCCCTTTTGGGGGAACATCAAAAGAAGGCGCCCTAGGGATCCCCTACCTCTGCCTACCCGTCTTTTCCCGGGGCCTGTTGCAGTCCGGGAAATGGCCCAACCACTGGTTTACAAGTCCCCAATTTGAGCAACCAAAGGGGATTTTGTCAAGTAACTAAAGAAGAACCCCCCACGGGGGGACTAAAATCCAAAATTTTTTGGGGCTTAAAATTTTAATGTCAGTCATTAAATAAAAACCCCCCAAGGGGCTCCAAAACCCTTTAATGAGCAGGGATTTTAATCAATAAATTACAAGTCATACTCAGTCCTCACCCACAAAATCTGCTGTTTCCCCCAAAGGCTCTTTAACGGGGTCATTGTTCAGGTTTTCCGGGTACACTTGGCTAAAAGGGGCGTCTCGGGCCCTGGAGGCCCTGCCCTTTGCCTGCCTTATACGGGACAAAATATTAAAGGAAAAAATGGCCCACTGTTTTAAAAAACTTCATCTTGCCTTAGGTGGCGCTGTAGGTAAACGGAAACACTTATGCCAGGTTTCCCCCATTTTTGTAGCTGATCCCTGGGGTCCCCAAAAGGGGGTTGATTTGGATCAACTTTTCTCCCCAAAAAACCTTTTAAACCCTGTGGGGAGGGGTACAAAGCGGAAAAACCCCCTTCTGCTATGTGTAAAAACAGAGTCCCCGGCCGAGTGTTTAATATATTCCATCTAATTCTCCATATTCAGTGGTTTTGCTCCATGTAAGTAGTTGTTGAATGTAAAAATAACCTTGAATTTGCCTTTAGAAAATATGAGGGGGCCCTTTGGGGAAAAACATAAGGGTTTTTTCCGGTTCGTTTGGAAACAAAAAGGTAAAACTTTCTGTACGAGGGCCTCCCAAAATTTTTATAAGGGCGGCCCAAACAATGTGCGTGAAACGCGCTGGATCAATGGAGGAGGGAAGGAGTTTCTTACATCGGCAGAACTTTTCTTCCATAACCTGTAGCTGATTTATAGGAATTCAAGAAATTCTTACTTTTTATTCAAAAACATCAAAAAAATATATATATTTTTTTAAATGAAGAAATTTTCTACATTTCCACAAATTATCAGCAAATGTATTCATTACCCTTTTAAACAGCTCGGGGTGGTGTTTAATGGACCCCCCCAAAAATTTCCGGGGGGGCTTATGTTGCTCAAAAAGTCTCTGTTCAATTAAAAAATAAGACATTATGGGAAAGAAGTTGAAACGCTCAAGCGCCCACTATTGGATGTAAGAAATCCTCAATTTGTTTTTAAACCCCTGGGGTTTTTGGGGAAAGAAAAAGGGTTATTTACCCAAAGGGCCAGCTCCCCCATCTTTTAAAACAGCTGTTTAAAGGTTTTGTCCTCGCCCTGGGTACAGAGGGGAGCGATGCTGGCTTGGCTGTGGGGGGGCAAGGGATTTTGGCTAGAAAAGGGAAAGATTTCCCCTTTTGGGAGGCCCCTACTTGGGGTGTGGAGTTTCCCAAAATTTGCCTTTTGAAATCCCCCAAAGGCATTTTGCTTTTCCCAAAAAGGCTTTAGGGGAAAAGGGCTAAAAAAATTTCAAGCCCCCTTGTTGGATGAAAAAAAATTTCCTCAACTTGTTTTTGGGCCCCGGGGGTTTTTGGGAAAGCAAAAGGGATTTTAGTCAAAATTTGGGTTGAATTATTCAGATCTCAGAGGGCTAAACCCCAAAACCCTTTAAAAAAACCCAAAACCCAAATTCCTACTCAACCCAAAAAACCTTACACAACCCTTTTAAACAAAAACCCCAAAAATTTAAAATTGGATCAAAAAAATTTTGGGAGTCGAACATCCCGGGTTTTAAAATTTTTTTGGAAAAATTTTTCACGGGAACTTCTTTTTAACCCAAAAACAATTAAAACCAATCCCTAAATTAAAACCCTTCCCACAGATCATAACCCCAAATTTAAATTTTGGGGTCGGGGTTTAGTGTAAGGATAGCATTAGGGTTTAAAAGAATTTTGGGGCTCGAATTTTAAAAACGTCCTGGAATTTTTGGGGGCCCAAATTCCGGGTTCCTTCTTTTTAAAAAAAAAAATTGAAATCCAATTCCCTTTAAATTAACCCTTCCCCGGGTTCGTAACCCCCTTTAAAAATTTTGGGGTTTCAGGGTATTTGTTTTTTAAGGTTAGGATTAGGGTTTAAAGGTTTTGGGGTTTCAGGTTTCCTTTAAGCCCTTGAAGTTTTTAAAAATTTTTCCGGGCCCAAAAAATTTAATTTATTAACCAAACTTTTTGTCCCAAAGGGTTACCCCCACCTTAGGGGAACCTTTTTCCTTAATCCCAATTGGGGGTTTGAAAAAGGGTTTTTGGGGTTTAAAAGTTTTAAAGGTTTTTCTGGCCCCCAATTTTTGAACGGGGGCGCTGGAGTTGCTCAAAAAGCTTTTCTTTTAAAAAAAATAGTCAAATTTGTGGTTTTTTCGGAATCAGATGTCCTCCCCCCAAAACCCTTTTTTAAACCCCAAAATTTCCCCTTTTAAATCTCCCTAACCCTTTCCCCCAAAAAAAGCCTTAACAAAAACTTTTAAAAATTTAAGTTAGGGTCAAAAAGAATTTGGGGTCAGAAAAGTCCAAGTTGAATTTTTTTGGGTTTAAACCCAACTATTAATTCGGGAAAAACCCAAAAAAAATTGAACCAATCCCAAAATTTTTCCCCCTTTAAACCAGTTTCCAAACCCAAGGGTTAAAATTTTGGGGGTTTTGGGTTGGGCGAAAGGATGGGGTTGGGGGTTTAAGGGGTTTTGGGTTTTCAGGAGGGGGCCCTAAAGATTTTTAAATGGGCAGGGTTGGGGGTTGTAAGTAGGGTTGGGGGGGGGAAAAAGGGTTTGGGTTCGGGATGGCCCCGGGGGGATTTTGACGGGGCTGTTTTAATTTTACTTTTTTGAATAACCAAACGTTGTACCCAAAGGTCTCCTCCCCCTTAGGGGGGAAAACCCTATTCCCAAAAAAAAATTCCCCAAAAAAAGGGTTGGGGAAAAAGGGTGGGGTTTTAAAAGGTTTTTGGGTTCAGGTCGTTCGGAACCCTAAATTTTTTTTGAAAAAAAAGGGGGGTTTGGTTCAAAAATTTATGCTGAACTAAAAACACAAAAAAAACCAAACCATTTTCCACATTAAAACCCCAAACCCCCAAAACCCTTAACTTAGATTTAGGAAAAGGAAGGTTCGGGGTTTAAAAGAATTCAGGTTCAGGATGTTCCTAATCTGGACTATTTTGTCAAGTTCCTCTGATCTTCTGTTAAACCGAACAATTGAACTGAACTCTACCCTAATCCTAACTCTTACCCAAAACCCTAACCCCAACCCCAAATTTAAAAATTTAAAAAGCCCACATAAGGGGGGTTTTTGGGGAATTAAATATTTTTGCGTCCGGGGGCCCGGGGCCTGTTTTATTTCGACAATTTTCAGAAAAATTTTATATTGATTGAACAGGTTTAAAACCCAAACCCCTATCCACACAAAAACCTTTTAAATAAAAACCCAAATTCACTGCCCCCAATTTTTGGGTTGGGGTTATTTTAAAAGTTTTGGGGTTGGATTTACATAGATTTGGGTTTAGGACATCCAAATCCTGAATATTTTGACAGGTTTTGCCAAAGTAATATTGAATCCAGCTAGTTAAAAAATTAAAACGTTATTCAAAAAAATTAAACCCCAAGCCTTAACCCCAAAACCCAGTTTTTTTTTTTTTTTTTTTTTTTTTTTTTTTTAAATAAGAAAAAAAAAATTTTAAAAAAAATTTAAAAAAAACTGTTTTATATATTGATGGTTCTGCAAATACTTATATTAATCGTATTGTATCTTTTTTGGGCCCTTGGGTTTTTAAAATTATTTTTAAACTTTTTTATTGTTTTTGCTATTTGTTTTTCCTTGTGATATAGCCTGATTTTAAAACCCGGGGGTTTGGGGGAGGAATCGCGTTTGGGGTTTTTTTCTTCAAAAGGATTAAAAATTTTAAATGATAATTAAGGCGGTAAATTTGTGATATTTTTTTTTCAGATTCAAATAAGGTATTCTTGTGAATTTTTTGGTTGGGGGATCACTGTTTTGGTATTTTTAAACCCCCCCGGTTAATTTTTTTTTTGACAATAAAAATTGTAAGTTTTGGGTGCAAATTTGGGTGTTTATTTATATTTGGGGTAGGTTCCGGTTTGGGGTCGTCCCTTTTTGGGGGAACCCCCGTGTCCCCCTTTTCTTTGTAAGTAGGGTTATAGTATTGGTTCTCCTTATGGTAGGGTTTTGTGTTTTGGTTGAAAAAGGTATTTAAAAAGGGGGTTTTTTTTTTAATAGGTTAATATTAAAAGTTATATTTTAGGTCAAATATTGTCTGTGTGGTTTTTGTTTTAAAAGAATTTGGGTTCGGGATGTTTCAAATCTTGAATGTTTCGACAAGTTTGGGCCCCAAAAAATTTTTTTAAAAAAAGCTTAAAAATGAAATCCGTCCACGTTCTAACGCAAACCCTAAGGGCCCCCTTTAGGACTTAGTTAAAGGGGGTTGGGTTTGGGTTTAACGGGATTTTGGGGTTTTGGACTTTTTGAAATACTGAATATTTTTACAAGTGTGGGGAAAAAAACTGTTGAAAAAGAGGCCCGTTGGGAAATTTTAACCTATCCTTTTCCTTTTGTCAAAACAATAGGCCCCAACCTCAGCTTAGGGTTCAGTTTTGCTTTAGGATAGGGTTAAGGTTTAAAAGGATTTGAGTTCAGCACATCCCAAATTCTGAATATTTTAACAAATTCAGCCAAACTATTGTTGGGTTTTTAAAAGTTGAATCCCCCAAATATCCAAACCCCCAAAACCCCTTAGTTAGCTTAGGGTTAGTGTAAAGACAGGGACGGGGTTTTAAAGGATTTGGGTTCAGGACATCCCAAATTCTGAACTTTTTGACAAGTTTGGCCACTTGAACCCCAAAATTTTTTCCACACCCTAACCCTTTAAACAATTTCCCCAACCCTTTAAAAACCCAAATTTTGGCCAAGCTTTTGTTTAACTGAATGGCGAAAATGAAAAACCCAATCCCCACCCCTTTAAACCCTTTTTAAACCCAAATTTTTTTCCCGAATTTTTGGTTAGGATTTCATTTTAAAGGGGTAAGTTTTTTTGGGTTTTGGGGGTTAGGAAAAATCCCCAAAACCCGAATTTTTTCAACTGGGTTTTGGGCCCAAAAAACGGGTTTAAATGAAAATTTGAACCCAAAAATTTTTACCCAAAATCTAACCCCAACCTCGCCCCCTTTTTACCCTTTTTGGGGGGATTAGGGGTTTGGGGAAATTAAAGGGGTAGGTTTTTGGGTTTTAAAAAGGATTGGGGGTTTAGGGCTTTCCCCAAAATTTAAACTTTTTGGGAACAAATTTGGGGCCCCCTTGAACCAAAACTATCCACCCATTTCCCTTAAACAAATTCCCCCAAACCCCGAAACCAACTTAGCCCCGTGTTTTAAAACTGAACAGGGCAAACGGAAAAACCTCATTCCCCTTAAACCCTTAAAAACCCAAAAAATATGCCTAATTTAGGGTTAGGTTTAAAATTTAAAAGGGTAATTTAGGGGTTTTAAAAAATTTTGGGGCGGACAAACCCAAAAACCCAAAATTTTTCAAAAAGGTTTTGGGCCCAAAATATGTTAAAAATGA
Organism: Phyllomedusa bahiana; assembly: GCA_025379985.1. Taxonomy (NCBI): domain Eukaryota; kingdom Metazoa; phylum Chordata; class Amphibia; order Anura; family Hylidae; genus Phyllomedusa; species Phyllomedusa bahiana. Next base: position 62,392 of record JAODAL010009414.1, on the reverse strand, counting down.
AAAGTTGGAAAAAAAATCTTTTAAACCAAACTTAAACCCAAAACCCCAGTTAGAAATTTGGTAGGGAAAAGGGGTTTGGGGCAATTGTTCGCATTTTTCGGCCAAAAATTTTGGTTTTTTTGGGGCCCAAACTGAAAAAAAATTACTGATATTAGGTTTTTAAAAATTTTTTTCTAACCAGCTCTTTAAGCAGAAAAAAAATTAAGGCAGAAAGCAAAATCCCCAATTTCTCCTCTCCCCTACCTTATGGGGGCTAATTGGGCTTTTGGCCTTACTCCCCGGGCAACCCGGGTCAAGGTGCAACTATTACCCCTCCACTCCCTCTGGCTATAGCCCTGCTGCTTGATTTTGATTGATGCCTAGCTCTGATATATGGGAGTTGACAAAGAGAATGACTCAAAAATTTACAAAACCCCCCGTTTTTTTCTCTTGGTTTTTCCCCAAAGGGGTTTTTTTTAGGATTGAATGAAATCTGGGCCAGGTAGAGAGGACAATATTAGAGCCCAAGGAAAAGGGAGTGATGGGGGAGTTGGGGAGTGAGCGGCCCGGTTTTTTTGTTGCGTAAATACGTTCAGCTTAGATAAAACTGGGGAATTAAGTTCTTTTTCGACCCCTCTGATACCGGGGGGGGCCAGGCCTGCTAACTGGGGTTGATGGAAATATATGCAAATGTTTAAACCGGGAGGGAGGGTAGACCTGCCGTCAGTCGAAGGGCTGTGGGGTTGGGTGGGATCTATTGCTCCCTGATCTCAGCCATTTCTGGTTGTCAGACTGGAAAGCAAAAAAATGAAAAGAAAGAGGGAGAGTTAATAGTAATGGTGCAATGTGGAAGCCGCCTTCCAGTATCGGGCCCCAGAGGACGCCTTGTTGATGAATGTAGCACAGTCTAAAAATAATGCCAGCTCCAGCCGCCGGCAATGGTGGAAATTCTTTGTAAATTACTTTTACTCTTTGCAATTTTTTCCAATGTGGCACAAAAGCCACATCAATACAGTCTTCAGCCCCAATGCTATCATATGTTTTCCAGTAAATGTTCACCAGTAAAATTTACACCATTAAAGCCGAGTCCCCAAACCATGACATCAGCAGAATAGTTATGACCATGAGGGGTGAGGAGCAGACACAAAAACAGTTCCTGTGTCCCTTAAAGCATTATCTCAATGGAAACATGGATGGCATCGTGTAACAAGATGTGCTGGCTCTTTTCCCATCAGCCACGGGCCACACTCTCTTAGCTATCAGCCATGCCATGTGGCCGGGCAGCTCCTTGGTCCATCCTACTCCTGCATCAACAGGTCCTTTGTTAGGGTAAATACTAAAAAGGGGCAAACCTGAATGCTAGACAAATGCAGGGTAGAAACAGAGGAAATGGGCCGGAGGTCAAGACAGGCAGCAGACAAGCAGAAAGGTCGCTAGCCGAGGTCAGATACTGAAAATGTGCAAACGGGAACGCTAGCCAAACGCAGGGAAGAAACACAGAAAACAGGAAATGTGCCAAGGTCAAGACAGGCAGCAGGCAAGCAGAAAGGTCACTAGTCAAGGTTAGATACTGAAAATGTGCAAACAGGAATGCTAGCCAAATGTGAGGTAGAAACACATAAAACAGGAAATGGGCCGGAGGTCAAGACAGGCAGCAGTCAAGTAGGAAGGTCGCTAGCCGTGGTCAGATACTGGAAATTCAAAAATAGCAATGCTAGCCAAACAAAGGGAAGAGACATGGTAAACAGGAAATGGGCTGGAGGTCAAGACAGGCAGCAGGCAAGCAGAAAGATCCCTAAATGAGGTCAGATACTGAAAATGTGCAAACGGGAATGCTAGCCAAAAGTGAGGTAGAAACACAAAAAACGGGAAATGGGCCGGGGGTCAAGACAGGCAGCAGTCAAGTGGGAAAGGGTCGCTAGCCGGGGTCAAAATTACGGGAAATTCAAAAAAAAGGAACTACCAAACAAAGGGAAAGCCCATGGTAAACAGGAAAGGGGGCTGGGGTCAAGACAGGCAGCGGGAAAGGGCTGAAAGGTTACTAGTCAAGGTTAGAAAACTGAAAATGTCAAACAGGAATGCGGGCCCAAAAATGCAGGAAGAACCCTGGTAAAAAAAAAAAATTTTTCACAGGTCAAGACGGGCAGCGGGCACGCAGGAAGGTAAAAGTAGCCGGGGTCAATTTTTGGAAACTAAAAAACAGGAAAGCTTTTCAAACCCGAAAGGTTTAAACCCAAAAAACTATGCCGGGAAATTTAATATCAGCTTCACTGTGTTTGGGAAAAACCGTGGGGGTTTTAGACACCGGGAAAATTTCCCAATTCCTTTGGGTTAAAGGGTGAAGACCAGGGGGCTCCTTAGACACTGCAATCAGAATAGTTTTACACCAAAGTTTGCAACTGCCCAAAGGGGGAATCCAACCCCTTTGTCTTTTTTTAAAGATAGTCCACACTTTATTTTAGCCATGGGTGGGGGCCACAGTGGCAAATCCAAGTCATTTGGGTAACATGAGAAAACCCTTCCACTGCTCGGCACAAATTATAAATGTTGTGAATTTTTGCAATGCCAAAAGCAATTGTTTTCGATGACATCTATGATAAACCCAACAAAAAATCATCACCCCCCTTTCACAAACAAATCCCCCTCCTGCCTGCAGAAAGCCACTTTTACTCAGGGCCCTTTGGTGGTTTTCCCACACAGGGGAGCCAAAGGTTAAAATTTTTGATGAAGGGACCCCATGCAGCATAAAAGTGCACATTTTGTTAAAACTTTTCAGGGCAAAAGATCCAGGGGTCGGGACACAAAACTATGCCCATAGGAGATGAAGTCGAATTTTTACCCCTTTGGGGTAAACATCCCCCAAAAAACACGGGAAAACTGACGTTCCCCCCCCTGGGACTGAAAAAAAAGCTAAAGCATTGAGCACGTCCCACTGTTCCCCATGTAGCCCCCATCGTGGTGCAGCAGATGCCGATGCCCCATTGCGCTAACACCGCTCAGGCTCCAGCCCCCCGGGGGCAAAGGATTGTTGCGTAATGGGGGTTAAAAAACTCAGGGCAAAAAAAAACAAAAGGGAAACCAAACCCTACAGCATCAAACCAACAGCACTCCTCCTCCTCTACTCTTCTTCTCTCTTCTCTTTCTCCATATCCTTTTTCTATCTTTTCTTCCTCATTTCCTTTTTTCTTTCTTTCTAAACACTAACGGCTCTTTCATATTCACTATTCAATTGATGTCCTGAAGATCTTGTGTATCAGTCCCTGGAGTCATCTGCGAGGGGGACTTTGGGGGTTTTTCTTTATCCTTTTCCCTTCTTTTCTTCTTGTTCTTTTTCTTAATGTAATTATTTTTATTTTTCGCTTCTTCTTTCCCTTTGCTTTTTCCTTCACTTTCTCCTTCTCATACTCTTCTTTTACTTCTATTATTATTATTATTCCCTTTCTTTCCCTTTTCCTTCCCTTTTTCCCCTTCATTTTTTTCCTTCTTTTTTTTTCTTTTCCTAAAAATATTCTCTTCTTTTTCCCCCTTCTTTTTTTTTCCTTCATTTTCCCCCTTTCCAGACTCTTTTTCCACTTTTAAATTTTTCCTTTTTTTTTCCCTTTCTGTCTCTCCTTTTTCTATTTCATTTTTCTCCTTCCAGACTCTTTTTCTCAAATTTTTTATTGTCTTTCTTTCCTCTGCCTTCTTCTTTTTCTCCTTCACTTTCTCCTTCTGTACTGTTCTTCTTCTTCTTCTTTTTCTTTTCTTTCTCTATGTACTTCCTCTTCTTCTACTTCTCTTTCTCCATCTCCTTCTTCTCTCTTTCTCTTTTTTTCTTCTCCTTTTTCCCTCTTTTTTGGCCTTCTCCCACCCTTTCTTTTTCCCCTTTTACTTCCCCGAGTTTTTTTCCCTTCCCCTTTCCCCTAAATATCTAAAAGTAACCTATTCTTTCATGTTTCCTATTTATCTCATATCCTGAAGGTCTTATGTATCAGTCTCTGGAGTGATATGCAAGGAGGACATTGAGGGGTCACTTTATCTCCTTTTACTTCTTTTCTTCTTGTTATTTTTCTTGGTATAATTTTTATTACTCCCTTCATCTTTCACTTTCTCCTTCTCATACTCTTCTTCTATTATTATTATTATTATTATTCCCTTTCTTTCCTCTGCCTTCCCCTTTTTCTCCTTCACTTTCTCCTTCTCAAAGTCTTCTTCTTCTACTTTTCCTTTCCTTTATCTATATACTTCTACTTCTCTTTCTCCTTCTCCTTCCTCCTTTCCCCCTTTTTTTCCCTCCTTTTCCTTTCCCTCCCTTCCCTTCCCCAATTTTTTCTTCTTCACCTTCACTTTCTCCTTCTCAGACTCTTCTTCTACTATTTTTATTTTCCCTCTTTTTTCCCCCTTTCCCTTTTTTAAACCCTTAAACCTTTCTTTTTCCCTCAGACCTTTTAATTATTTTTAAATTATTCCCTTTTTTTTCCTCTTTTTTCCCCCTTTTTTTCTCCCTCACTTTCCCTTTCTAAAATTTCCCTTCCCCTCTTCAATTTTTACTTTTTTTTTTCCCTTTTCCCTCTATGTACTTCATCTCCTTCTACTTCTTTTTCTCCATCTCCTTCCTCTCTCTTTCCCCTTTTTTCTCCTCTTCCTTCTCCAGATTTTAAAACCAGGGTTTTTTGACCAAAGACTGCGTTTCAAAATTACTGGGGTAATTGGGTTTATCTTTTCGGGGTGCTGATTAAATTCCTCCAACCCCCCGGTGGCCAGGAATTTTCCCAAAGCACACTTTTATTAAAATTTTTTCCTTTTTGAGTGACAGTTTTTCTTCTCCTATCTGGTTTTTTGGTTCCCTTCTCCTTTTGCCTCTTTTCAAACCTTTTTTCGGGTTCCAAATATAAAAACTCTGCTTTTTCCTTTCCCTTGCCTTGCTATATTGGTTCTTTGCCCTGTAGTTCGCCTGCACTTTACTTGTTTTCGCTGAAAAACTCTGATCTTTAGCTTGGACTCCGTTACCCCTTGTCTCACGTTTCTTACCCCCCCGTTTGGCCATTCCTTGCCGATTTGGGGCCCCCCAAACCCTACTTTTTGTTTCTGTTTTGTTTTTTTTCCCTGTCTGTGTTGCACTTTTGCGCATGCAGTTATCATTTTCCCTGGATGGGGCCGGCCTAAAAAGGACTGGGGTTCCCCCAAAAGGGCGGGACGGGGGCCCCGGGGCCCAAGGGGAAAGGGCCCACTTGTCCGTGTTTTTGTGTGTGTCCCTGACAAAAGGGTTTTTTTTAACTTTTTGGTGTTGCTGCCCTGGCCCCTTTTAAAAGGAAATTTTTAATTAAACTTCTTCATATTTATCATTCACCTTGTAGTCCGGAGATCACTGGAATGATCTGTATATACACCACTCAGCCTATCACATTTTCTTTATCCAGTTTTGTCTTTTTCTCATACTTCTCCCTTGTATTCCCCTCTACTTATTATTTACTTCTGTTTTTTTCATCTTTGCCTTCTTTTGCTTAACATCTTCTTTTCTTTTTCCTCTTGTTCCCCCCCCTCCCCCTTTTTTCCTTTTGTTTTCAAACCTTAACATAATCAACTCTTTGCAAATTCCCACGGGTTAAAAATCTTCTTACAATTTTTTTCATCCCAGTCTCTGGAGATTTTCTCAACCCTGCTGGGGGGCAATTAAAAGGGCCCAATTCTTTTTCCCCATCCGAGTTTTTCCTTCTTCTGTTTTCTTTCTTCCTACTTCTTCTTCTATTATTATTATTATTATTATTATTATTATTATTATTCCCTTCTGTTCTTTTCTTCTTCTTCTGCTTTTTTCCCCCTTCTATTTTTCCCCTTTAATTTGGGTTTCCCTCACTACATTAAATTCATCTCCCCCAGTCCTGTTTCTTTTTGAATTCAGGGGTTTTTACGGGCTACTACTACCCTGCAGTAGAAGTGGGCCCTTAGCTATAGTGCCCAAAGTGCTGACAGCCTATCAGGAAAAAGATAAAACGGGTCGGGTTACTAAGAACCAGTCTGACAGCCTATCAGGGGGGATCGAACAGGCCCGTACAAAAACAACCATGCTGGAAAGCCTATCAGGAGAATCGAACGGGTTCGGGAAACTAAGAAAACCAGTACGGAAACCTATCAAGAGACCCCAACAGTCTTTTGCTATAGCAACCATACGGCATCCAATCGGGAGAGACCCAAAACCCCATTCGGGTACTATCCCAACCATACGGGCAGCCTTTCAGGAAGATCCAACAGGTCTGTAGCAAAAGTTTAAAATCCCTTTTTTTTTTGAAAAATTATTTAACAAAAAAAGAAAGCGATCCCTGTAGTGAAACGCCCCCCTTTAATTTTCCCCTCCACCGTTTTTTTTTCCCTTTACTATTTCTTCTTCCCCCCAATCTTCCCCCCTTTTTCTTCTCGCTAATTTGTTCCCATTTTTTCCTTCCTTTCTTCTTTTTCTCTTTTTCCTTTTCTTCCTCTCCTTATTCCCCTTTTCCCCCCCCTTCTTTTTTTTATTTCCCCTTTCCTTTTTCCCCTCTTTTCCTTCTTTTTTCTTCTAAACATAACCGATCCTTCCACAGTCACAATTCATTTTGGGATCCCCAAGAAAATCTTTTTGGGGTAAAATACTTTTTCTTCTTCATCCTTTTGTTCCTTCTTTTCAAACCTTTTTTCTCTTCCTATTTCTTTGTATCCTCCCCCTTCATTTCCCAAATCCCCAACCCTGTTTCTGTTTTTTTTAACATCTCTTTGACTTTTTCCCCATCTTATTGTACTTCTTATCCTTTTATTCTAAAGTTCTTCTATATAACAGACATAAAGAGCTGCTGGAAGCTGATAATCACTTTCTATGTTGAAGGCATGAGCTTATTTGCATTATATACTTTATACACAATGTGCCAGAAAAGAAAAAAATGGGGCCCTTACCAAGTAGTACTGCACTGTACTGTAGAGAGTGCAAATAAAAACCCCCAATCACTGCATGCACCCACTAATACATGGAAGAGCCCGTACGGGCAAAGAGTAACCCCACTGTACTGTAGAAAAGGGGCTATAAACCACCAAACACTGCCTGCACCCAAATAAACACGTAAGAAAAAAGTACAGGGAAAATGTATTTCCCCCACTGTATTTTAAGAGGCGCTATAACCCCCAATCACTGCAGCACCCCCATTTAAACATGTAAGAGCAACAGGACATGAAATACCGCACGCAAATGTAAGATTTTTCTATAGACCACCAATCACGCATGCACCCCACTAATACATTAAGAGGTAAAGGGCATGTAGTAAACCCCACTGTACGGGAGAGGGCCATAGACCGCCCTTTACGCATGCCCTCACTAAAACATGTAAGACAGTACAGGACATGTATACCGCACTGTACTGTAAAGGTGCTATAAAACCACCAATCACGGCCCCGCACCTTTAAATAATTTCACTAAGAGCAAATACAGGGAAAGTAGTACCCCACTGTATTGTAGGGGGCGCTATGACCACCAAACACTGCATCACCCCACTAATACATGTAAGAGCAACAGGGCATTAGTACCGCACTGCACTGTAAAAGATTGGGTATAGGGCCCCCCAATCCCCTGCATGCCCTCACCCAATACAAGTAAAGCATTTCAGGGCATGGATACCGCACTGTACCGTAGAGAGGGGCTAAAAACCGCCAATCACTGCATGCACCTCACTAATAAAGAAGGAGCAGTATTTGGAAAAAAATTGTACCGCACTGTAAATGTAAAAGAGTGGGTGTAGACCACCAAAACACTGCATGCACCTCACTAAAAACATGTAAGGGGCAAATACAAGGGCATTAAATTTCCGCCATTTCGTAGAGAGGCCCATAGACCGCCAAAACACTGCATGCACCCCACTAATACACGTAAGAGCAATACAGGACATGTTTAACCCGCACTGTATTTTTAAAAGAGGGGCAAAAGACCACCAAAACACTGCATGGCCTCCACTAATACACGTAAACATACAGGACATGTAGTACCATACAGAAAATTTAGAGGCGCAAAAAGACTGCCAATTTAACCCGCATGGGGCCCCCCCCCCCCTAATACATGAAAAGCAGTACGGGCCCTTAGACCGCACGTACTGTGAGAGGCGCCCAAAAAACCACCAATCACTGCATACACCTCACTAATACATGAAAGAGCAGTACAGGACATGTATACCCCCACTTTCTGTAGAGAGGTGCTATAAAACCAACCAATCACTGCCTCACCTCACTAATCCCCGAAAAGGCAATTTCAGGACATGTAGTTAACCCCGCACGTATTGTAGAGAGGCCTATAGACCAAACCCAAACACTGCATGCACCTCAAATAAATTTCATGAAGAGCAGTACAGGAAATGGGAGTTTCCGCCCCTGCCAAATGTAGAAATTTTTCTATAACCACCAAAACTGCAAAGCAAACCCCACTAATACAAGTAAGAAGTACAGGACCCGTAGGGAACCGCACTGTACGTAGAAGGGCTTAGACCGCCAAAACACTGGGATGCAAACCCACTAATACATGTAAACCCTACAGACATGTATACCGGGACTGTACGTAAGAAAGGGGCCCATAGACCACCAATCACTGCCTGCACCCTCACTAAAAAAACGTAAGACAAAACAGGGCCCGTGTAAAACCCGCACTGTATTTTTTTAAAGGGGCCCATAAAACCACCAATCACTGCATCACCCCCAAAAAATACATGTAAGGGCATAAAAGGGCATGTAAGTAAAACCCCCACTACACTGGGAAAGAGTTGCTATAGACCAAACCCAAACACTGCAGGGAAACCCCACTAATACATGAAAGCATACAAGGGCATGTAGACCGCACTGTAAATTTAAAAGGCGCAGAACCGCCCAAACACTACAAGTCCCCCCACTAATACATGTAAAGCATACAGGACATGTATTTTTTGAAATGACGAAAGAGGGCGCTATAACCGCCAATCACTGCATGCAACCCCCACTAATACAAAGAAAGCAGTATAGGGCAAATTTTAACCCGCACGACTTTTAAGAGGGGCGTAGCCCCCCAATTTACTGCAACACCCCACTAATAAAATGTAAGAAACCCGTACCGGGCATTAAAATACCGCCCCTGTATTGTAGAAGGCCTATAGACCACCAATCACTGCAAAAGGGACCTCACTAATACATGTAAGAGCAGTAACAAGGGCATGAGAAACCAAAAAAGTACTTAAAAGAGGCGCTATAGACTGCCAATCACTGCATGCCCCTCACAATACAAAAAGCATACAGACATGTAGTACCCGCACGTAAATTAGAGAGGCTAAAGACCCCCAATCACTGAAAAACACCTCACAAGACATGAAAAGCCCTACAACAAAAAGGGACCGCACTGTAATTTTAGAGACAAATTTTGGGCCGCCAACATTGCATCAAACCCCACAAAACATGTAAAAAAGCCCTAAAAAAGACAAGTTTGGGAACCCCCCAAATGTCTGTAGAGAGGCCCTATAACCTCCCCCAAAACCTGCAAAGCACCTCACTAATACATGTAAACAAACAGGACAAAAAGTTACCCCACTTTTACCCGTAGGGAGGCGCTAAACCCCCCAAACACTATACACCCCCACTAAAACATGAAAGAGCATAAAAGGAAAAATGTAGTCCGGGACCCGTAAATGTAAGAGGTTTCTGTTAACCACCAATCACTGCATGCCCCTTTACTAATACATCTAAGACAGTTTCAGGACATGTATACCCCGCACTGTACTGTAAAGAGGGGCCCCAAAAGACCACCAATCAAATGCAAACACCTCACTAATACATGAAAGAGCATACGGGCAAAGTAGTAAACCCCACTGACTGTAGAGAGCATTTTAACCGCCCAAACATTGCATCACCTCACTAATAAAATGTAAAGCAGTACAAACATTAGTTTTAAACCCCACTTTTTAAAAGTAGAGAGGCGCAAAAAAACCCCCCAATCACTGGGATGCACCTCACTAATACAGAAAAAGCAGAACAGGAAAATTTTATAAACCCCACTGTACTGTAGGAGGGGCTATAGACCCCCCAATCCCCTTGGAAAAAACCCCCCCAAATAATAAATGAAAAAGCAAACAAAATTTATACTGCCTGTACTGTTGAGAGGGGCCCATAGACCTTTCCCAAACACTGCATACACCTCACTAAACTGAAAGAAACAGTACAAAAACCTGTATACCAGCACGGTTACTGAAAGAGCGTTATAAAACCGGGAATCATTGCATGCACCTCCTAAAAAATGTTTAAAACAATTTCCGGACATTGTAACCGCACTGTAATTTTTAAGAGGGGCCCATAACCAAACCCAAACACTTTCCTAATTCTCACTAATACATGTAAGAAGGGAGTACAGGTTTATTTATAACCCGGGGGGGGGGGGGCCCCTGTATTTTAGAGAGGCCCCTATGCCCCCCAATCACTGCATGCACCTCACAAATACATGTAAGACAGTAAAGGGCATGTATACGTACCCGTTTCTTTTGGGGGGCGCTATAGACCAACCCCCAAAAAAAAAACACGCAAACCCTCACAATACATGTTTAAAAGCCGTAAAAAGGACATGTAGTCCCACTGTACTGTAAAGAGCTCAAAAACCCCCAAACACTGCCCCGCATCTCCAAATACAGTAAGACCCTACAGGAAAATGTAGTTACGTCCCGTACTTTAGAGAGGGCCCATAGACCCCCCAATCACTTGCATGAAAACCCCACTAATAATTTTTTTAAAGCAACAACAAAAAGGCCCCCACTTTTCTGTAGAAGGCGCTATAGACCACCAATCAAAGCATGCCCCCTCACAAAAACTGTAAGAAACAGTCCGGACATTAGTACTGCACGTAAAATGTAAGAGGCGCTATAGACCACCAATCACGCATTCAAACCCCCACAATACTTGTAAAGCATACAGGACATGTATTCTGGGACGAAATGTAGAGAGGGGCCTTTTAGACCACAAATCACTGCATGCACCCACTAATACATGTAAGAGCATACAGGGCATTAGGACTTCACTGTATTGGGAAGAGGGGGCTAAAACCACCAATCACGCAAAGCCCTCACAAAAACTTTTTAAGAGCAGTACAGGACAAGTAGTACTGCCCCTGTACTGTAGAGAGGCGCTATAGACCACCCAAACACGCATGCCCCACGAATCCCTGTAAGAGCGTAAAAGACATGTAGTACCCCCACTGTACTTTTAGAGAGGTGCATAACCACCCAAACACTTTTCAAGCAAACCCCACAAAAACATGTAAAAAGCCTAAAAAATTTTTAAGACTTTTACTTAAAAAGTAAAAGTAAAAAGGGCGCAAAAAACCCCCCAATCACTTTCATCACCTCCTAATACCCTGTAAAGCATTAAAAGGACAAAGTATACCGCAATGTAAATGTAGAGAAGGCCCCTATAGACCCCCCAATCACGCATGAACCTCAATTTTACATGTAAAGCAGAACAGGGCTGTAGAACCCCCCCCCCTGGGACTGTAGGGGGGGCGCTATAGACCACCAAACATGCATAACCTCACTAATACAAGTAAAGCAGAACCCGGACATTATACCCCCACGTAAAGAAAAAGAGTTTCTATAGACCACCAATCACTGCATGCACCCACTAATACAGTAGAAGGGAGAAAAAGGGCAATTTTTTATCGCACTGTACTGTAGAAGGCACAATAGACCTCCCCAAACACTGCATCACCTTTCCCAAAACATGTAAAGCATTTCAGGGCATGTAAATACCGCAAATTTTACTGAGAGGCGCTATTAAAACCGCCAATCACTTTCATCCCCCCTCACAATACAAGTAAAGCAAACAGGACACTATACCGCACTGTCCGAGAGAAAGGGGCAAAAGACCACCAATCACTGCACACCTCACTAATACATGTAAGAGCAGACAGGGCATGTAGACCACACGTACTGAAAAGAAAGGGGCTATAGACCACCCCAAACACTTGGGAAACACCTCACAAAAACATTTAAAAGCAGAACAGGACACGTAGTACCGCACTGGGACTGTAGAAGGGGCTAAAGACCAAACCCAAACACTGCAAGCAAACCCCACAAAAACATGTAAGAGCAAACAGGACCCCCGTAGTTTCCCCACTGTACCCGTAGAGAGGGGCCCAAGAACCTCCCAAACACTGCATACACCTCACTAAAAACATAAAAAAGCAGTACAGGACATTATACCCGCACTGTACTGTAGAGAGCGTTATAGACCGCCCCCAAACATTGCAAAGCACCTCCAAAAACCCCTAAGAGCCCTACAGGACATGTATAACCCGCACGTACTGTTTGAGAGGCCCCTTAGACCTCCAATCACTGCATACACCCCACTAAACAAGTAAAAGCAGTAAGGGCAAAGTATTAAACCCCACGGGAAATTGGAAAAAGGCCTATAGCCCCCCCCAAACACTGCAAAGCCCCCTCCCTAATACATGTAAGAGCAAATCAGGAATGGAGTAGGGGGTTTTTCTGAACGTAGAAAAGGGGACTATAGACCACCAATCACTGGGAAGCACCTCAAATAATACATGAAAAAGCAAACACAGGATATTTAGGGAAACCCCACTGTATTGGGAAAAAGAGGGCTGTACACCCCCAATCACGCATAATTTTCACTAAAACATGTAAGAGCAATTTCAGGTCATGTAGTAAACCCGCACTTACTTTTAGGGGAGAGGGGCTATAGCCCCCACCAATCACTGCATGCATCACTAATAAAATTAAGAGCCAAATACAGGACATGTAGTACTGTACTGTACTGTAGAGGCGCGCTTTAAACCCCCAATCACTGCATGAAACCTCACTAATACTTTTAAAAGCCCTACAGACTGTTTGTACTGCACTTTACTTTAAAAGGGGGGCTATAAACCACCAATCACTGTTGCAAACCCCACTAAACATGTAAGGCATACAGGACCTGTAGAAACCCCACTTATTTTAGAGGCGCTATTTGCCCCCCAATCACTGCACCCCCCCCTCACTAATACATGTAAGAAGTAAAAGGGCATGTAGTATTTGCACTGACCCGAAGAGGAGCAAAGCCCACCAATCAAATTTGGGGACCCCCCCCCTCACTAAAACAAAGAAAAAAGCAACACAGGGCTTAGTACCACACGTTTCTTTTAGGGAGGTGCCGTAAACCACCAATCCTGCATGCACCTCAAAAAATACAGTAAGAGCAGTACAGGACATGTATTTTCCCCCACTGTACTGTTTTAAAAAGGTTTCGTAAACCACCAAAACACGCAAAAGACCTCACTAATACATGTAAGAGCCGTACAAAGGCAATTTTACCGCACTGTAAAGGTAAAAGGCCTATAGACCCCGCCAATCCGCAAAAGCAACCCCACAATTTCATGTAAGACAGTACAACATGATACCACACTTTTACTGTAAAGAGGGCTTAAAAAACCACCAATCACTGCCCTGCACCTCACTAATAAAATTAAAAAAACATTTCAGGGCAAGTAGAACCCCCACTGTTTGTAGAGAGGGGCTTAGACCACCAATCCCTGCATGCACCCACTAATACCTGTAAAGCCGTCAGGGCCTGTAAATACCATACAGTACGTAGAAGGCCTAAAAGACCACCCAATCACTGAAAAAACCCACTAAAACATTTTAAGAGCATTACAGGACAAGTGGCCAAACCCCACTGTACTGTAGAGGGGGTGCTATGACCACCAAAATCTTTCATGCACCCCAATAAAAACAAGAAGGGGCATTTCAGGACCTGTAGTAAACCCTACGTACTGTAAAAAAGGGGCAATAAAACTACCAAACACCCGCCTTCACCTCACTAATACATTAAAAACAGTACAAGGACATGTAGTACCACACGGGACGTAAAGAGGGGCTATAAACCCCCCAAACATTGTAAGCCACCTAAACATGTAAAGCAGTAAAAAGGACATGAGTTTCCCCCACTTTTAAAATTTTAAGAGGCCCCTATAGAAACCCCCCAAACCCCTGCATGCCCCCTCACTAAAAACATTAAAAGCAGAAAAGGGCATGTAGTACCCCCACGGGACTGTGGGGGGGCTATAGACCACCAATCACGCATTTCACCCCACTAAAACCCCTTTAAACAGTACAAGACATGTTTACCATACATTTCTGTAGAGAGGCCTTTGACCGCCAATCACTTCATGCAAACCTTTACTAATACACGTTTGGCATTTCTGACATTTAGTAACCCCCACTTTTATTGTAGAAGGGGGCTAAAGATCACCAATTTACTTTCATGCATCTCACTAAACATGTAAGAGGGTAACAAGACCCTTTACCGCACTGTATTTTAAAGAGGCCTATAGAACCCCCAATCACTTTCATGCATCTCACTAATACATGTAAGAGCGGAAAAAGGACATGTAGTACCGCACTGTATTTAAAAAAGGCGCTATAGACCACCAAACACTGCATGCAAACCCCACAAAAACATGTAAAGCATTAAAAGGACATGTATAACCCCACGTTGGGGCATAGAGAGGTGCTAAGGGCCAAAAAATCCTGCACCCACCTCACTAATACAAAAGTAAGAGCATACAGACATGTAGTTAAACCCCACGTATTGTAGAGAGGCGCTATAGACCACCCAAACACTGCACCCACCTCACTAAAAACAGTAAGAGCAGTACAGGACATGTAATACAGCACTGTATTGTAGAAAGGCGCTATAAATTTCCCCCAAACACTGCATGCACCCCCCTTTTTTTCCCCATTTTCCCTTTTAAGTTAACCATGGATGCAACTAGAGCCATAGAGGGTGGGGGGGGGGGGGGGGGCTCTGGTGCAAGAACATTGGCGGTAGCCTGCTTCGATCTATCTCTGCTATATGGGGTATTATTTTTCTTTAGGGGGGGAGAGAATCTGACCCTTGCCCGTTGGGGTCTTCCTCCTCTTCCCTCCCCCACTCTGCTTCTGTGCATTATTTTTATTTATATTTAAAAAAGAATCCATTTTATTTCTATGGGTGGGCACCTATACAAAGAATCCGTGTAATTTCTATGGGTTACACAAAAACAGTGAATCTAGTAAAATTACTAGGAAGGGTACAATTTTATCCAGTTTTTTTAAATAGGGAAAGATAAATATACAATAATCCATAAATTTCATGTTTTATAAATATACAAAGAATCCAGTATATTCAAATTTTTGAAAAAATATACAATAATTTCCCGAAAATTTTTTGTAAAGGGTCATATACAAAAGAATTTTCCAAAAAGTTACTAAGTAGAACATTGAGTCCAGTATATTAATATGTATGATACAATGAATCCAGAATGTTACTATGTAGGATACATATACAATGAATCCAGTATGTTACTATGTATGATACATTGAGTCCAGTATATTAATATGTATGATACAATGAATCCAGTATATTACTATGTAGGATACAATGAATCCAGTATATTACTATGTAGGATGCAATGAATCCAGTATATTACTATGTAGGATGCAATGAATCCAGTATATCACTATGTAGGATACAATGAATCCAATATATTACTATGTAGGATACAATGAATCCAGTAAATTACTATGTATGATAAATATACAAAGAATCCAGTATATTACTATGTATGATACATGTACAATGAATCCAGGATATTACTATATATGATACAATGAGTCCGGTAAGTTACTATGTAGGATAGACATGGTCCAGTGGCCCTGTCCTGTGGCCCCCAGCTCCACTTGCCACCATGTTTTATGTTGGGCCCCATTGAGTGCAGTCAGGTAGTGTGTGCAGTGATGTATTCTGGTAACATGAGCGCTGTCGCTGCAGTATCTTCTTGCGTGCAAGCTGCGTCCTGTCACCGCACGGTCAGCACAGAGGCGCGAGTGTCATTTATTATATCTAATGTTCTACCATTCAATTTTACATTTAAAACAATCCCCCCCTCGCCTTTGTGGGATCCAGCGGCGAGGTTTGGCATGTCGGCCTCATAAAATCAATACTTCATTTAACTCCAATGTCAGCGCAGTCGCTTCATCAACCATTTTTCAGTTTGTTTTTTATGAGCTTTCCAATTGCAGAGTCACATAAAGTGGACAAAATAAAGAAGAGGAAAAATAATATAAATAAAATGTAGAAATATGAATAATGTGCCGTCACCTGTGTTATTGGTGGCTGCGGCCAGAATTCAGGGGCTTGTTATACTGAGTTGGGAGATGGAGGCCTCAAAGTGGTCCTAGGGCAAGTGGACAACTTGTTTCAAACCCTTTCAAAGCTGCCTATAGAAATTTTGTCAACCTGAGGCGAGACATCATATTGTCAGACTTGGGTGCCAGGAGTCCACCAGTGGAGTTGGGATTCACCAATGAAGTTAATTCTCGGGTCCCACCCGTGGAGATGATTCGTGGAAACACCAGGGGAGTTGATTCGTGGGGCCCAACATTTGAGCTGATTCTTGGGGCCACCAGTGAATTGATTCTTTGGGCCAACAGTGGAGTTGATTCTTTGGGCCACCAGTGGAGTTGATTCTTGGGGCCACCAGTGGAGCTGATTCTTGGGGCCCATCAGTGGAGATGATTCTTGGAGCTCACCAGTGGAGCTGATTCTTGGGGCTCACCAGTGGAGATGATTCTTGGAGCTCACCAGTGGAGTTGATTCTTGGGGTCACCAGGGGAGTTGATTCTTGGGGTCACCAGTGGAGTTGGTTCTTGGGGTCACCAGTGGAGTTGATTCTTGGGGTCACCAGTGAAGATGTTCTTGAGCTCACCAGTGGAGTTGATTCTGGGTCACATGAGTTGTTTCCCTTGGGCCACCAGGGGAGTTGATTTTGGGCCACAGGGGATTGACCTTGGGGCCCACCAGTGGAGTTGATTCTTAGGGCAGTTGCCCTAAGAATCAATAGATAATGCAAAAAGTTGTATCGAGTCTGCACTCCTATTCCTGTCTGATGCAGGTAGTAATAAGAGCAGCAACAGGGCAGCTATGGAAGCCTTCATTCGACTTCCATCTGCCATCGCAATTACTCGGCACCCCATGATCTCGTTGTGGGGTGGGTGACAATTTGGCAAATGTTCTTCATTTTTTTAGATGTTGCTGCATCTAGAGGGTTAAATAGTAAGAATTGGTACCATCTCCGATCCCCCTAATAGTGGCGGGTGTCACCCCTTTACTAAAAAAGCCCTCTCGGACCCGTCCTGTGCTGATAACTACCGACCAGTCCTCTAACCTGCCCTTTAAACTCTAAACTCCTGGAACGCTTGGTCTACTCCCCGCCTAATCCGCTATCTCTCTGCTAACTCTCTTCTTTACCCCTGCAATCAGGTTTCCGCACCCTACACTCCACGAAACTGCCTTAGTTAAAGTTTAAAATGACCTCCTAACAGCAAAATCTCAGGGTAACTACTCATTGTTGCTTCTCTTTGGGTCTCTCTGCAGCATTTGACACTGGGATCCACCAACTTCTCCTCAGCAAGCCTCACACCATTGGCCTCCAGGACACCGCTCTCGCTTGGTTCTCGTCCTACCCCTCTGAACCGCTCCTTTAGTTCTCGTTTTCTGGTTTCGACCTCCTCTCCTCTTCCTCTTGCTGTTGGGTTTCCTCAGGATCAGTTCTAGGTCCTTCTCCTCTTTTCATTGTACACAGCCCCCATTGGGCAAACCATCAGTAGATTTGGCTTCCAGTACCATCTCTACGCTGATGAACACCCAATTAACACCTCCTCCCGTGACATCACTCCACCCTGCTACAAAAACCATGACTGCCTGTCCACTGTCTTTGACATCATGTCCTCTCTCCATCTGAAACTAAACCTCACTAAGACTGAACTTCTTGTCTTTCCCCCATCTACTAACCAACCCCCCCCCCTGCTATTTTGTTTCTGATGTGGTACCACCATTTCTTTTCCCAGCACAGGCCCCTGTCTAGGGTTTTTATTTGGGTTCGATCTACCTTCTCCCCCCTATATCCAATCCCTTTTTCCCCCCTCCTGTCACCTGCACCTCAAGAATATCCCAAAACCCTTTCCTTTTTTCACTGTGGAAACACTAAACTCTCATTTTGCCTTATTTTTCTCGTCCCGACTACTGCAAAATCCTTGCTTATCGGTCCCCCCTCTGCAAACTCTCCCCCCCTCCACGTCCGAATGCACAGCCCCCTTGTCTTTTTCTCCAGCCCCATAAAAGATGCCTCTACCCTTGGGTCAGTCACTGCACGGTGCCCATCCAGTAAGGATACAATAAACCAGCACTCTCACCCATAAAACTCTCCCCAAAACTTCTCCTCCCTACACCCTCCTCCCTATCCCTGTCTACCGCCCTACCCCCTGCCCTCCGCTCTGGAATAACTACATTCCTCAATCATCCGAACCTCCCCGCCCGCTTTCAAGATTTCACACTGCGGCACCCCAAACCCCTGGGAAAAACTAAACCCGGGGGGGATCAGGCACATTTACAAAACCCCCACATTTTTTAAAGGGGGCCCTGAAAATACATCTTCTCGTCTGGCCCCCAAGATCCCAATTCTATAACACCTCTTCCCCCCTGCACTTGGGCACTCACGGGCACTACGAATAGAGGACTTGTAAGGGGGGGCATTTCATCCATTTTCTTTAAAAAACCCACCCCCTATTTTAGAAACAGGCCGACCATTGAAATTTGGGCACTTTACCGTATTTTTCCCCCATACACCCAATAATTGTAAGCTCTCACAGCGGGACCCTCACACCTTGTGTCTTTTTTGAAAGATTTTAAAAATGTGAAATACGTATTTTTACCCTAATTTAAAGTCCCGGGGAAATATTTTGGGCCCGCTTAGAAATAAAGATTATTATTATTATTATTATTATGGAGCAGGTTAACTTGCTGAGCCCCCTACCCTACGTAGGGGGCAAAGTAAGTTAACTTGCTCCATATATCCTTACCGTACTCATACGTCAAATGTTTTTAAGGGGTTAAGGACACAATATCTGATCCTTCTCAGCTCATCTTCCTCTTATACAGAGAAGTAAAGTTACATAATTTGCTACAAGTTAAAATAATTCTATTCAGGACTTCACGCAATGCCATCATTAAAGATGGAGGTTTCCTAAAAGCGTCACAATAACCATTGACTTTGCAGCTGATGTAAATGTTTCCCCTTTATAAAAACAGTAATTAGCTCGACATTAAGTCAGACATCTAAAATCACACAGTTTTTCACATTTTTTTCAGTTCCCACACGAACAGATATTTCTTTGTGGTTTCATCTTGTGCGATATAATAATAACAATTTGAAGTCGAATGATTATGTTTTTTCCTTTCTTCATTAAAAAGTCACCTGCAGCTACGAAAGCTGTAACCAAAAAAATCTACTCCCGTAATTGATTAAAAAATCAAAAAGTTATTATGTGCCGGGGAAGCGTTTGTCAGCGAATTTAAGAGTAATTGCCACTTGTTAAAGAAAATATAATTACTTTTGAAAAAAATTACCGTAGTCGTGAAAAAAAACCCACAACAACACACTAAAACGAGCGGACAATCGCAGATGAGGACATGTGATATCTGTATCAACACAAATAGCTGAGGGCCCTCGGACAAGCATTGGGGTCCTCTGCATCGGCGCAATCACAAACCTACAATCTACAATAAAACTAATAATATAATAATGATTACAAAAAAAAATAATATTACTTATTTTATATTTTACTATTTTTAAAGGATAGGGGTCAATGGTAACATCTCTGGTGTTCAAAAAGATAAGGGATAATGATAACACCCCTGCTGGTCTAGAATAGTGAAGGTTTAATGGTAACTGAACAGCTCTAAGTTGTTTTTCAATATATTATGAATACATAAAAAAGTATTTTGTCAGGGCGTCTGCAAGACTCCAGTTTCTACTTTTAAAGATTTTCTCTCTCCTCTTACTCGAATAATCAAACTTCACTAGCTCTCGCCCCAGTTTGTAATCAACATCACCGAGGATGGATGAGCCCCAAGACATAACGCCACTGGTTGGATATGACCGTAATAATAACTCCACTGGTAGCTGACAAGAAAACAGCTCTAACTGCTAGGCCCCTCAGGCGATGAACTTCACTGTGAGGCCCAGGAATCAAACTCCACATGGGGCGGACCCAAGAATGAACTTCACTGGTGGGCAGCAAGAATGAACTTTAATGGTGGGCCCCAAGAATCAACTCTACTGCTGGTCCCCAAGAATTAACTTCACTGGTGGCTGGAAGAATCAACTCCACTGGTGTGGCATACACCCACAGTACAAATCCTCTCCATTGGTGGGCCCCCAGCTAATTCCTCCACACCATTGGTGGGATCTAAAAATAAAACTTCCATCTGAGTGTGGCAGACCCAACATACAATCTCCCTTGGTTAGGCCCCTAGGAATCAAACTCCACAGGTGGTCCCCAGGATTCGACTGCTACTGGTGGGGCGTGGACCCCAGGAATCAACTGCTACTGAGGTGGGCCCCAGAAAACCAACTCCATTGGTGGGACCCCAGGAATCAACTCCAGTTGGTGGACCCGTGTAATCACACACTGTGGGCCCCACGAATCAACTTCACTGGAGGACCCCAAAAATCATCTCCATTGGCAAGCCCAAGACACTCCAGTCTGACACTAGTTGACAGTGCCACCATTAGACAGGGGGGTGGGTGGGAGGGGGGGGGGGGGGGGGGTGGGGGGGGGGCGGTACCTGGGGGGGGGGGGGGGGGGGGGGGGGGGGGGGGGGACGAGGGGAGGTGTTTGGTGGTGGTTTAGGTGTTTTTTTAGGGGGGGGGTAAGGGGGGAGGAATTATAATTTGATAGGGGGGGGGGGGGGGGGAGTGATGGGGGGGTGGGGGGGGGGGGGGGGGGGGGGGGGGGGAAACCAAAACTTAATATTTTCTTTTTTTTTTCTTAATTTTTGATTTTGTCTTCAAAAATTCTCATTAAAAAAGGAACAAAGTCAAATATTATCCAACTTCTAAATGATGCAGTAAAACTCAGTTCCTCTCACATCAACGACCTCTGGAGCCCTCCTCAACTGGTTAATAACGGTCTAGTATCGGCCACATAGAGCCAGTGACACTGGTGGGCTCTTCAGACATCATTATGGGAACTAACGAGGCATCGGGGGGATGTCATTTCCATTAATTTAATTCATGTCAGCGTGACCGGTGGACACAGCAATTAATTCATGAATAATATGATGAGAACTCAGGCATAAAATATACAACACCTAATATAAATCTCTCACTATCTTATAGAAATGACACCTCAGAGGGTTACACCAATAAATAAAAAAAGAACCCTGTTTGATTATCATAACAATACCTAATTAGCAAATTCTAGATCAATGGAGGGGGGAGGAATTGTTCTTCTAGGTCCTCATCTCTTCGTCAGAGTGGAGAGAAGATAGAAAGAGCGTCTCTTTCACACCACTCGGCGAGAACCATCCAGTCCCTGCCAGTTGTACTTACAACATGATAGACATGAACAGGGTGTAATACCTCATTTATCCTGTGGTAGTGCTAGAGGGAAATTGATCACGTACTGCCAGCTCGTCCAAATATTGCAGACGATCGCTGGAGGTCCCACCGGGAGGAAACTTTGTGGTCAGCTTTGTGGACCCATTTAACAAGCAGGGATTGCCTGAAGCAGCAAAGCCCTTAGAGATATCTGAACTCAAGTACGAAGAAAGAAAATCTTGGGCCCATCAATGGAGTGGAATTTTGGGGCCCACCAGTGGAGTTGGATATCTTGGAGACCTCCAGTGGTAGTTGATTCTTGGAGCCCACCAGTGGAGTTGATCTTGCGGGACCCACCAGTGTGTTGACTCTATTAGTAGCCTACCAGTTGGGCTGATTCTTGGGCACCCCACCAGTATAATATTACTACGCTCGGAGGCCCCACCAGTGGAGGCCTGATATTTCTTGGGGCCCACCAGTGGAGGTTAGACATTTTGGGGCCCACCAAGTGGATTTGATTTTTAGGGCCCACCATTAGGAGTTTACTCTTGATACACACTAGTATACAACGTTGATTCTTGCGTGGTACCACCAGTGGAGGATGATTATTACAGGGACCCGGAGCTTGTCAGGTATGATGATATCTTGGGCCCAGTAGTGGAGTTGACTCTTGGAGGCCACCAGTGGAGTTGATTCTTGAGGCCCACCAGCGGAGTTGACTCTTGGAGGCCACCAGTGAAGTTGATTCTTAGGGCGACATGTATGATCGGGCTTTTCACGTATACTGCACCTCACTGTGCCGGCTCCACTGTCGGACGCACTGTTGCCTGTTCAGGACGCAAGCTTAGCCACTTTCATATGCGGCCTTTCCTGAAGGTGACGGTGCTGTGGGCGCTCTGGGGACGGAGACGAACCACATTTGATAACTCTCCGTACCATAGAAGACCACGACTCAATGATTGCGGGTCGGCAAAGCGTCAGGCATTAGAGCTATCGACAAGCAGACCATAAACTCAATGATGGTCTGATCTGTTGGGAGGGCGTTGAAGTTGCCCACTAAATGGTATTAGCGCACTTCCGGTCGCCGACATATACATCAGGCGCAGTTTTTCACAAGAAAAAAATGTGAAAACAGGCGCTTCGACGCGCCGATCTTCATACATGTCGTCCTTAGTGTCCACTTGGAGAATTGAGTCCAGTGGAGCTAGGGCTTCCAGCAAAAGGACACTGTTATCAGCTTATTGTCATGGGACACTTCTGATGAGTAGGAGATGTTTAAAGCACATAAGTCCTTATAAATGTTGCAATATAAAAGGATTACGCGAAATATGTACACATTTGTACACATATTTATTTAATGCTTCTCTGCATTTTTCTATGTGATGATGGTTTAGTGCATTTTGGTCTGTTTTTTCACTTGTTTATTTGCATTCTCATGGGCTTTTCAGAAGAACCAACCCCTTACTGTAAAAATGTGCACATAAAAAGCACTCAAACGCAATTTTCCTTGCTGAGCAACCGTCACCTCGCACTCCACTTTTTTGTTGCAATGCCACATTATGACAGCAAAAAAATTGTAGGTACCCACTCCGGACTTTTCCTATATGAACATTCGTCCATATCGTAGTAGCCAATAGACACATATGAAAATGTACAAATTATGCACCAAAATGAGTGCACAAAATTGTTACCTCAACCTGGGCAAAAGGTAGGAATAATTGGTGTGGGGCAGCCCGTGGTGAGGCTGAAAGTCCTGCCTCCGATGTGTCCACAAATGGCCCAAGAAGTTCGCCAACATCTCACATGGCCATTGGAGGCCGGACCACAACCGTACAACAGCCATGCGTGACGCGTAAACCATGTATGTATCTGCTACTAAATGGATGAAGGTCCTAGTATTATCTCTCTCTCTGACCCCTTTCCTCTCAACCCCATCTTCTGCCCCTTCCGTCTCTCGTCTTTTCCTGTTGCCCCTCTATCTCTTTCCTATCACCTCTTTCTCTCTCCCCTTCCTGCTGTCCCTTCCTATAACCCCTTTCTCCTGCCCCCTCTTCCCTTTCCTCTCTCCCTTTCCTGTTGCCCCTCCAGCTCTTTCCTATCACTTCTTCCACTGTCCTCGTTACCTCTCGTCACTACGTTCCATCTTGCACACATCTATCTTTCACCGTTCCTTTATATTCGCATAGATGGAGACCAGCAGATGAACCGTGTTATACAGTTAGGGCCCAGATCCCATCTCCTCAAAATTAGCGTCACCAAAAAAAAAAAGCGGGGATTCTCACAAGCGGGATAACATAGAGTGACTTCTGAACACTATATTTACTATTTTGCCATAGGCAAACTAAAACTACTATCAGTTACTCTATGTATTAATAAAAACACTACAAACGTAACTTTTATTATGTATAACTCTAAACATAACCTCACATACACACTATTTAAAAAACCTATTTCTACACCTTCACCATTTAACCCTACTACGGGAGTAGAATAAAAATTTGACTCCCATGACCAGGAGTCAATAATTTGTTGTATAATATATATTACTATAAACAGGCGCTATTCCTGTTGGTAGGTGGGATCCACCAGGCTTGATAGGGAGAAAAGGAGCTTTCTATCCGTCAAGAAGTAGAACGGGTTACAATAGGTGAGGTTAAAATCAGGTATTTTAATATTGTGTGTATTAAGGTTAAGAGTTTCATACATAATAAAAGTTTACGTTTTAGTGTTTATATAGAATTGGAGGAACTGCATAGATCGTTTAAATTTGCGCCATGGCAAAATATTAAATAAAATACGAGATCCCAACTCCGCGATCCCTACGATTCCTGAAAAAAATTATGGAAAAGAGATACGCATTGTGAAGTACTATTTTATTGAGGTAAGATTTAGAGGACACCCTTGTAGCCAGTGGCTCCATTTTGGTGCCGCCATCGAAGGCCCCTCTTAATGCCACTAGATTCCTACCGTTATAGCTTTCAAACAGAACCTAAGAGGCAGCTGTGGACTGGACCCAGCTCCCTATAGCTGGAGTATTTATGAGCTGTGATGGGTGGTTTTCTTGTTGGTTTGTTAACTAAAGGCCCGCAATGCGTATCGCACCCGGGTCCCTTACAGTTGACTTCATGTTATGTGTTATAAATATTTTGGGACTTCCTCTCCGTCCGGCCGCGCTCACAGCTGTAGATTTTGTTCAGAATTTTGCATCAGTTTTTTTAAGCCATAAATAGAAGAATCTCTAAAATGTCTATATTAAGAGTTTTTATCTGTGTTCGTTCCATTCTGATAAATCCCAGACACGGGGGTGAGAGTGGCCTCCAGCTGCTGCTCTGAGACCGGGGCGGACGTCTAGCCCAGCATATTCCTTGTGTGTCTTTGATTATTTTTTGTGTTAGACACCAGAAGTGGCGTATTGTGCTAAGGAGGCGGGGAGGAGGAAAAGTGTGTGAATCAGATAAGAAGCATTTTACAAAGTATTAAGTTACTCTTATGTTTTTCTTAAGCATTTTTTTTATATTATTATATCCAGTCTACATTAGATCCATGTGATCCCTACACTTTGACTACCTGCCTACTGCCCGAATATCCCCACATCAGATTGTGAAAAGGTTCCGGAGCGGTGGTCATACTATAGTGACATGAGTCTATCTCGGCTCACTGCACCAATTGTGGACGCAAACATAGGGGAGATGCTGTCTAGTCATCATGCAGCCGTGAATCTCAAAGGTGAGAACGGCAGGAATAGTTTTTGTGTTACCGTACCACTAATAGTCCTATCCTGATTTGTTTCTAAATATACAGTATATATATCATGGTCATAAATCCAGATAGAGAAGTCATCAGCCTCTTCTGACCTCTGCTTCTCACAAGCAATTCGAGGTGGTCATGTGGATTGGCAGGGGGACTGCTGAGCTTTTAATCATGATCCTACTCACGCTTGTCAGACAGACTCCCATTCTGTTCTACTGGGACTTCCCAGTACAGGGTGAGCGCTGTGTTCTCCATTTCTGTTCAAGCTCATGGGAGTTTTTCCCAGTACATGAGGAATCTCTGAGTTGCATCCCATGTCTTTGTTCTATGGGAGAGTTCCCAGTCACACTCCAGGGGAGCGCTGTGTTCTCCATTCTGTTCTATGGGTATTCCCAGAACAGGGTAGAGGTGCGCTGTGATTTCTCCATTCTATTCTATGGGAGTTCCCAGTCACAGGGGAGCGCTGTTTCTCCATTCTGTTATCTATGAGGAGATTCCCGTTACAGGTGAGGCGCTGTGTTCTCCATTCTGTTCATATGGAGTTTCCATTAGACGGTAGGATTCGCTGCGAGATTCTCCATTCTTGTCAATGTGGAGTTCCCAGTACATGGCGGAGCGCTGATCTCGCCATTCTATTCTATCATGGGAATTCCTGTACGAAGGGAGCTCAGGTGTCTCTCCATTCTGTTCTACTATGGGAGTTCCCCATACAGGGGAAGCGCTGCGTGATCTCCTCCATTCCTTGTTCTATGGGAGTTCCCAGTACAGTAACGCTGTCTGATTCTCTATTCTGTATTCTATGGGAGTTCCCCTGTACAAGCGGGAGTCGCAGTGTTCTTCCATTCTGTTCTATGGGAAAGTTCACGTTCTACATGGGAGTGCTGTCTGATTCCACATCCATTCTGTATTCTATGGGAGTTCCCCAGTACAGCGGGAGCGCTGTGTTCTCCAGTCTGTTCTAATGGGATTTCCCAATACAGGGGAGATCAGCTCGTGTTCTTCATTCTATCCTATGTGAGTTCAGTACCAGGAGCAGCGCCTGTTTTCTCCATTGTTCGTTCATGGGAGTTCCCAGTTTATGGACAACGTTTCTCACATTCTCCATGCTATGGGGATTTCTCAGTAACAGGGAGTCGCTGTGACTATCTCCATTCTGTTCCACCGGGAACTTTCCCAGTACAGGGGAGCGCTAGTACTTACCATTCACACCATTCTATGGAAGATTACCCAGTTCAGCGGAGCGCTTTCTACTCCTTCTTCCTCTATTGGGGGAGTCCCCCATCACTCCCCTGTATCTGGAAACTCACTATAAACGAGAATGGATAACACAGAGCTACCCCGTGTACTGGAAACTCCCAAAGAACAGAATGGAGAACCACAGCGCTCCCCTCTACATGGAACTCCCATAGAACAAGAATGGAGAACACAAGCGTAATCCACCTGTACTAGGGAACTCCCATAGAGCAGAATCGGAGTGTACACAGCGCGTCCCCTGTACTGGGAACTCCCATAGAACCAGAATGGAGCACTCATACTAAAAAACGACTGACAGACTGCCTCCACATTCATAAACCGTACTCATTCAGGCCTACATCCCAAGATAGGTTGCAGGGGTCTGCACCAACAGATCTTTGATGACATATCCAACTAAAGTGCAAACTTTTTAACACATTTGTTGCTTTGGTTCACAATAATCTGGTAAAAAGTTCTATTATGTTCTTTATTTCTATAATTTTTATTTGATTTTTACAGAAATATACACAGTATATTACAAAGAGAAACACTTCTCTCCTCCGCACCCTTCCGTCCTCCCCTCCTCTGACTCCGGCTATTGCTGTTTTTTCTCTCTCTCGACTTTTGCTGTGAATTAAAACAATAGAACAACCCTTTCTTCTACAATTTGACCATTTTTAGGATGAATGCTTCTTTTTCATTTTTTTTTTTTTAATCAATTTGTTTCCTTCAGTCTACTTAAAATTTTAGGCTGCTCTTTGGGTGTATCTGGATCAACAAAAACTGCCACAGAAAATCTAAATGCTCCATAGATACAGCGCATATTTGACAAAGAGACATTTTCCTTTTTCTTACCATTCAGTGTTTCATTTAGCTTTTTGGGGGCTCTTTAATGTTTCTCATATTGGCGCTTTAGACAGGGCTTCATTTTTTTTATTTTAATTGACTTACAGTTTGTGCTGTTTTTCTTCCATTGACCTTCATTGCTTAAAAATCCGGGTAACAGGCTGGCCTGGCACTATGCTGGCTGAAGGACTGTGGTGAATTGAGCTCCCTCATCACAGTGCACGGGCAATGAAAAAAGGGGAAAAGCACGCACAGACCGGACCTAAAAAAAGAGGGAAAAGTGCGCGACCTCAGAGAGAACCTCCTCAGCAGAAGTGAGAAGCTGGAATCCCCATCTCTAACTATTTTACACCACTCGTGGGGCAAGCAGGAGACTCAGACAGCGCCTGGTCGGAGCGGGCGCCATCTTTGCTGGACTTGAGACCTCCGCGGCGTCTCAGGGCACGCATGATCTATGCCACAGAGGCTGAGGAGTGGCTTAACCGAAACCAAACCACGGATCCCTGCCGACACCTACGCAGAGTCCCCGACTTGGTATGCCTATCCACACACATCTTAACCGGCAAGCTCAGAAGCAAGCAACCGGAGGGGAAGGAGAAGTACGCGCGCCGGAACTACTTTCTGGTGCCAGTCTCCCGGAGAACGCAGACCCGCGAGAACCTCCACTAAGAGATGGCGCAGCAAGACGCAGTGACCCTGCTACCACTCCTCAAAGCTCCCGGTCCGGTGCGGAAACGACTAGGGTGACCGCAGTGAGTAACGCACCTGTCCCCTGCAGCGGTCCATCAGCAGAGAGACCTAACATGGCGGCGCCATGTGTACGGATACGAATCGCCACATCAGATAAATAGAGAGGACACTCCATATCAACCTACATAATAGGAATAGGGCTACAAACAGAGAAGCAAAAACTCCCCTAACGAGAGAGGGCTGCACCTCCTCTGCCGATAGAGAATCGGTCCCAGGAGCCCACTGGAGGACTTTATGTCAAGTCTGCAAACAACAAGCTCCAATAGAGCATCCAATATGGCCTCTGATGACCCCGGAGTATCTGAGACTGGGTCCAGAGGTAACTCCCCGGGGGGTGACTCAGCTTGTGCAGAAGAAATTGCGGCAGAACACCCTAGCCCACAGAGGAGGCGAGAATCGGGCCCCTATAGTGACATGCCCAGAGAGGAAGCCTTACAAACCCTGAGAGGCCATCCTGAATTACAGGCTCTATTATCGCTAATACCTGTGAAAAACGATATTACCGCCATGGCGCAAGATCTTAAGGCTGCATGGCGGCAAGACTTACAGATTGTGAAAACTGATGTAAATGCTCTGCAGGATAGAGTCCACACTCTTGAACAGTTCCAAACTACTGTACAGCGTTCCATAGCGGACCTGCAGTCCACAGTTGCCCACCAGAAAGTCCTTCACCAAGATTTTATAGACCACCTAGATGATATTGAGAATCGAAACAGAAGGAATAATATACGCATCAGAGGTCTTCCGGAATCTGTCTCATCCCAAGATCTGCCCCAAACCCTAACGAAATTTTTTAACACGCTTTTGGGAAGGAGAGAAGATGAACACATAGAGTTGGATAGGGCCCATAGAGCTTTAAGACCACAGAGTCAAGAGGACGCGCGCCCGCGTGACGTGATCTGCCGGGTTCATTACTTTACAGTTAAAGAATCCATCATGAAAAAAGCAAGATTCTCACAAAACCTAATGTGGGAAGGCGCAAAGATATCAATATATTCGGATCTCTCCAGGCGCACACTACGGCTCAGGCTGTCACTCAAACCGTTGTTGACTGCGCTGCAATCCCGCAATATACCCTGCCGCTGGGGATTTCCGTTCTCACTACAAGTGCGCAGGGGAGATAGGCTCCTCACACTACACACGCCTGCTGATCTGCAGCAGTTCCTGGAGGATCTAGATTTACCGGACATTTCTTTACCTGAATGGGAGTCCATGTTCCTGACGCCCTCCATGCCTCACCTCCCAGCAGGGAACCCCTTGGTCAAGACCAGGGCTCAGCATGGAACTGCTAAACCGCAGAGACCTCACAAACCCTCTAGAGGACCTGGCGGTATGGAGGGTACTAGAGGTGCTCCCAAAAGGGGTCTGACCTACAACACGCAGTAATCCCTGGCTTTGAGACAGTCATTTTCTCCCCCATTTTGCTTGTTGACGGGAGTATGTTGAGAAACCTGATTTCCTTTGATTGTGGAAGTTAGACCCCTCTGCATATATGCCACCCAAGATTGTTGAGTCATGAGATTAACACATGGAGTGAGTTCTCCTCACTTCTCTTTGTCGCAAAGTTGACATCTCTGATACTAAGAATGACATCCCTTATTGGTCCCATGTATATTGTCTTTTCATAGCGATTTCCGAACTGCAGCCTCCTCTTCTATTATTATTTATTTCTATCGCCCCTTCTCTCCTCTACCTTACCCCCTCCCCCCCCTTTTTTTTTTTTTCTCTTCTGTTCCCCTCTCTTCTCCTCTTCTCGTCCCTTTTCTTCCCTCCTCCTCCACCTTTGGCTGCAAAATGGATATACTTACTTCCCCAAGCGCTAACAGATTAGTTGTGCAGATCGTGCACGGTCGATGTAGGTTGAAAGAAATTGTTGCTGCTCGACGAATGACGTATTTATGTCCTGGAGAGTAGCGCACGTTTCCCTCCTCACCCAGTGATGGCCAGTCACAGTCCCCCAATAGGGACGGGGGTTTGGGCAGCCCTCCAACACACAGCAGGGGATTTTCTGCAAACTATAGTTTTTGTTGCCATTTGAATGTTCTTTTGGCTTTTTTGCTCTTTTTAAACTGTGTCTAAAAAGACAAATTGGGGCCCAATGGGGGCCCTTTGGGTTTAAGCCCCTGTGGAGGGAGAGGATCATGGGGGATTGGAAGATGTGGTGGGTGACTCTGGGATTGACATGATGTCGGTGAAAATATCCTCCTTTAAATGAAAAAAGGTTTTTAAATTTGGGGCCGGAGAAAGGTCGAAAATATTTTTAATCAGAGCATAAAGCAAAAACCCCAAATTCTCTTTTATACAGGGAGACCCATTTTTAACGGACAGCTGCCCAAAATTTGGAAAAATAAAACAACCCTCCCTTTGGGCCTTTGGGAAATTTTGGGGGAACAACAAAAAAAAGGGGGGGTAGCGATACTCTTTCATAGATCGCGGGCCCAAAACATAAGATTTTGGAACTAGCCCGTTTGGGGAAGACGGTCGTTTTCTTTTTTCGTCGGTAAAGCATGCGGGGTCAGGGTTTACACTTTGGGCCAATTTCTAACCGCCCCAAATTCGGGGCCAATTTAACGTTCCTGGAAAAAAACCCTTAGATGATTTTAAACGCCTTTAAAACATTTTAACGTTGGTGGTCTTTTTGGGGACATTAAAAGCCCTCCTTGCCCCCCGGAGCTGGAAAAATTTTTTCCCGCTCGAACATCTTTTTTTTCCCCCCTAAAAAAATTGAATAAATAAAAAAAAAGTTTCCTCCAAAATTTTTAATGCAACTTTGCGACGCGGGGCGTTATTTTTCCCCGCAATCGAGATTAAAACCTTCTATTCCGCCCCACATGGAAGATATAGTAGAATTGACTACATATTTTTTGCATCATTCGCCCCTCCCCTTTCCCCAAAACAGCCCCCTATTGATAAAACAATACACTATCAATAAATGCTCCCTGTCCATTGTGAGCTGAATTTTCCCCAATGCCAACCGAACAGCATACCCCTTGGGAAAAACCCAATGAGTCCCCTCCTCAATGACACCCTATTATAACAAATCTGACTCAATCATCCGGTTTTTTCTGGATGCCATCGCACTGTTTACCTTTCTGCCAGCTCAAGTGGGGGGGCCTTAAAAGTGTGTTTGCGAGGAACCCTTTAATAAAACATGGAGCCAATTGAAGGAAAAATTCTTCAGAAAAAATGTCGAAAAAGCAAAAACCCAAAGGCTTGGGTTTTCTTGAGACGGAAACCAAACAAGGCCCCCGCAGGATGAGTTTGCATTGAGGGAACTGACTCAGCTGCGCCCACGACATCTTTTTAAAACCCAACTAGAGATGAAAATAACCCGCTACAGAGGGCCCCTGTTTCCAAAATTTTTCTTACTATGAATGGAGTAATAAACCAAATTTGGAGCAGCGAGAGCACGAGGATAAGCGGGCCTCCCTGTAAATTTCCCCCAATTAAAAAAAAAAGGGGGCAACCCTGGAACATTTAAAACCACTACTTTAAAGGGGGTTTTTTTCCCCGAAGTTTACACCTTTAAATCTGTATAATTTCCCAAAAAACCAACACCCACACCCTCCTCGCCCTCATTAGACACGTCCCAAAACCCACACGGCCCTCCCTTTAACCCCCAACCAGAAAAGACCAGCAATGGGGAAAGGGCGCCCTTTACACTGAAGAATTTGGGGCTCGGCTATAGCATCCCCCCCCAACCGGCAAGACCCGGGACCAGAGGGGTTCCCACCCCCAAATTTTTTATAAAATATTAAAAAGGGGAAATCTCTGCTCCCCTACTGATTTTTTTAAACTAAAATCTCTTAAATGAGCCCCTTTCCAAATTTTTTTTTTCCTTCGGGCCTAATTACAGTCTCCATAAAAAAGGGAAAAAGGACCCCCTACTGTCCTATTTAAAGGGCCAATCTCTCTCTTAAAAACGTTGACCCCAAAAACTTTTTGAAAAATTTATTGTTTTTTGCTCAAATCCCAAAATTTCTTGAAGACCTAATTCATTTAGACCGGGTTTGGGTTTTTGTCCCTTCTCGTGAAGAAACGAGACAACAAAAATTTAAAAACAATCCCCCTTGTACACCCAGGCGGGGGCAAGGGCCATGCCCTGTATTTTCCCTTTCGCTGGGAAGGGCCCAAAAAAAGCATTGAAAAAGGGGTTTGAACTGGCCCTTTTTAATGGAAGGTGTCCTGTCGGGGATGGGCCCTGGGCCCTCTAATGCTTAAAGCGCATTATGGAAACTATAAAAACAACCCACATGCAAAGTTTAAATTTTTAAGGGTTTCCCTCTGTCGGCCCCCGGTTTCCTTTGGGCAATGGAAACCAGGCGGGGGTGCCCCCTTTCTCCAATCCTAAAACGCTCTAAATTTGGAAACCCACTTTTTAAACAGAGAAAATTAGGCAGAACCCAAAATTTCAAGGGAATTTAAAAAGGGGAAAGACTTAAAAAATGGCTGCTTATGCAGATGACCTTTTTGTTTTTTTTGTCACACAACCATTGACATCCCCAAACCTTTCTGAGGTTTGTACTGGAACACTTTGGTAAATTTTCTAATTAAAAGGTGAATCTAACAAATGAAAGGGCTTTTAAACAAAACCCCTTTCCGATGAGAAAGTGAAAGTTTAAAAGGGGAATTTTCCCTTTTTCCCAGGGGGGGAACACACCCTTTAAAGTCCCCCTGGGGACTCACATCCCTTCAGATCTGACCCTTTTTGGGTAACCTGAATTTTGGTCCGCTTTTTAGCGGTATACCAGAACTTGACCCGCTGGTAAAGACGAAAAATTTCTCGTGGTTTGGGAGGGCCTTAAAAATTCTTCTTTTACGTTCCAGACTGTTCCTTTTTTTTTGCCAAAAAAATTTTTTCCCGCTCTCTAAAAAATTTGCCTAAGGCGATTCGTCGGGGCCCGGGAACCCCCCCGAGAGACCAAAATCGGTATTAAATAAATAAAAAAACGAGGGGGGCTTGGCCCCCCAGATTTGAAGCATACTACTCCCCCACATTGGAAAACCCCGCTTTCGGGAAACGGGAAGGCCCCATGGTGCAAAAAAGGCAGGGGAAACAACTAAGGAACCCGTACAGGGAAAATTTTCCCCTTTTGGGGGCAAACCGGGGGCGGGGGAAAAAAGTCTCCGGGTTTAAAATCTATAGATATCCCCGGGATAGTACAACAAAAAACCCCCAACGTGGAGAGAAATATGGCCCAGAAACAAAAAAATTCCCCGCGGGTTTTGGTCCTTTGACACCTAAAGGGGGCAACCCGACACCCCCAAAAAAGTTTGGCAAGTTATTAATCCTCCCCCGCCCCCTTTTTCCCGCTAGACATCCCCTAACTTTTAAAGGGATACCCTTAGTGGACCCCAAACCTAAAAACCACTGTCAAGAAAAAGATTTTTTGGCTTCCCCCAAAGGGCCCTTTTCCCACGGGGTTTAAACCCAAAATTTCAAGTACAATCTTTCTATGCCCCCCAACAGACCCTTTCTCTACGTTTGCACGGGGATTTAAAACCTCTTTTAAAACCTTTTTTTACCGAGCAGCCCCAGGAAAAAACCGCACCTCATTTCGTTTAAATTTTTTGGATAATCAAAGAAAACAGCTGCACCCCCCCGTATAAGGCGAAAAAGGGAATTCTCGATAAGGATTGGAATAAAGCAGGGTTTTCATCTAAATAGACCCCCAAAAAATCCTGAAAACTTCAAGATTTTAAATTTTATAAATTTTAAATCTAAGGGTTATGGGGCCCCCCCGGGGAATTTTTTGCACAAATTTTTCCCGAGTCTCTAGCGAATTTTGGGGGATGTAATGGAGATGTTGGTTCAAATTCGCATATCTGGTGGATTTTGTCCCCTTCACCCCAAATTTTTTTGGTTTAAAAGGGTATTCACGTCTTCCCTGGTCACTTGGAATCAGCATACAAAATGCCCCGGGCCCCCCTTTGCTCCCTCTCAATGATCCCCTCTCCACGGATATTCTAAAGGGTAACCTTTTTTCTTATTTGAAGGGGCACGGGCATTGATACCCGGCGCGGAGATCCAACAGTTTTCCCGAATCCCGTTTTGGTTTTAAGGAATCTTTGGTTACAAAAATGAAAGATTAGCGCTGTTTTAAAAATCAGACCTTAAAATTAACTATTAAGAAACCGGGAAAAAAGACGGGAAGGAGTTTTTTGGATCTCCAAAATTATGAAAAGCCTTTCCCAATTTCCCGGAAATTAAAATTTTTATACCATGTTTTGGTCGGGGGGTAAAGCGGGTCTGTCCTGAACAAAGGACGGAAGCAAATTTTCCCCGGGCCCGACAAAATATTTGTAAATAAATCCTCTCCCACGCATTTTTTTTTTTTGAAAAAAACATATTTCCTTTTTCAGAAAAAAAGGTCACAAAACTCCTCCAAAAGTTGTTTTTTTTTCTTTTTTAAAAATTTAACACCCCGTTTCCGGGTCATATGGAACGTTTATAATAACTTTAATGATAAATACGAGTTTTAAATTTGGGGCTTGATTTCTAAAGCCCGTGAAAATTTTTTATCCTGAATTTTTTAAAATCAAAGCTTGGGGTTTTTCCCTTTGAATTTGTTTTATATGTATTTCGCTGAAAGGGTTTTTTATACTTGAATGTAAAACATATGTGATGTTCAAAAACCAACAAAAAACATTACTTTGGGTTCAAAATTTTAAACTCTTATTCTTTTTATTGTTCAATAAAGCCCTTGAATTTTAAAAAAAAAAAAACCCAGTAACCATGTGTTCCATTTTTTTTTTGTTATTATGTGTTTTGTTTTTTTTTTAAAATTCATTTCATGCGATTTTCCAAAAAAGAAACCCCGAAATCACAAAGAAACTAAGGGATTAGCTGCCCCGCCTTCCCTCGTCACATTTAATACACTGCGGGGTAAACCCTTTGGGGGCCCCAAAAAAAAGCAGCAAAATTTATAAAATGAATTTTGGGTCAGAACTCGTCAGGGAAATTTTTTGGCACCGGGACTCGCATAACGACCGAACCCCCTTTCCAGTGACGGGGAAAGGTTTTGAAATAAAAAAAATCAGAACAGGATGTCAGTGAATAGAATCTGTGGGTCTTGGGTTTTGTGGGACCAAGGTCCCCAAGAGACCCCGAATGAAAATTAAAGGGGTTTTTCCCCCGGGGTTTCTATTATTTGTTATAAAGCTCACAACCCTTTAAATTTTATTGAAATTTTTAATTGATACTGATTAAAAATTTTTTTACCTGTTTTTCTTTTCAAAAAAGAGACAGAGATCCCTTTGCTCCCCCCTTCCTACTTCCTTAAACTATGGGGACGTCCTTGAAACAAAATGGAAATCAATTGGGAAATTTTTTTTTTTATCACTCGCCGGGTGTGCTCTGAAGCTTTTTTTTAAACATTTTGGGGGATTTAATACGGCCTGGAAAATGATTGGAGGGTTAATGTAATATGGTAAATGCATCTCTGTAAATGATTATAGTATAAGGGGGCAATATTTTTTTAATGCAGCCTATTGTGATTAGAGCGTAAGGGATAATAAATTTTTATTTTAAGTTTATGATATACTGGTTTTTTAAGCAGCTCTTGTACTTGTTAAACCCTATTTCACTGCCGCTTTTGGGGAGTGATTTGGGGTATTAGACCCTTGAAATTTTGGGAAAGCAGCTTTGGTTTTTATTGGAGTTTTAAGATGTAAAAATTTTAAATTTTCCCGCTTTTGGGAAATGTTTTTTTATTTTTAATATAATTTCTTGAGTGCTGGGTTTTGGTTTTTGATTGGAGTATAAGATGTAATAATTTAAATTTTTAGCTTTGGCAGTGATTAGAAATATTAGATATAGTATTTTTGAAAGCTTTCTTGGGTTGTGATTGGAGTATAAATAAAAAAATTTTGAGGGAAGCTTTTGGAAGTGATTGGAGTATACCCAAATTAAATATTTGAAATAAGCTAAAGGGGAGTTTTTTGGGGCATAAGATAATATTTTTAATGCCGCTTTGGTTGTGATTGGAGTTTAAAAAAGGGATATTTTACTTCCAGCTTTGATAGTGATTTTTAGTAAAAAGAAATGTATTTTTGACTGCTGCTTTTGGGTTTTGATTGGAGTAAAAAGATGGAATATTTTACTTTTTCAACGTTGATATTGATTGGAAATAATAGATATAATATTTGGGAAATCAGCTCTTATCATGAATGGAGTAAAGGGGGTGTTTTGACTGCAGATCTGGTAGTTTACAGCAGTTTGAGCCAAAAATTTTTCCTCCCTTTAAGGAAAAATTTGATGGCATTTGCTGGGAGTTTTGATCTCACTCCACACTGGAAATCTACTCGCAGTTAAACCCCTTTCCCGGGTTCCAAATAGAAGCTCCCGGATTTTTTTCCCATTTTAATTTTTTGAAACCCCCCCGGGTTTAGAGATGGGTTTAAACCCCCTTTCCCGAGATGATTGATTCCCGTGCCTTGGGAAAATAATGGGCCCTTTTTGCCAAAATATATAGGGTTTAGGGCCCCGGCCCCCCCCGGGGGCCGTACAATGCAGATCTGTCGGGGGGTTTCATTGGTATGGATGGTGCATCTTGCAGCTTCATCTGCAGGATCTGGCTATAGATCAGCGTGAGCGGCTTACTGAGCAGGTGTCTGTGAGATATCAGTCCATCTGCGGAGGCGCAGGGAGGGGGGGGGGGCTCGCCCAAAAAATCACACAGTTAGAGGGAGGCACCGCACCTCATGCTCAGAGGTGACCTGACACCTAAGTGCACATGGGGAAATACATTAGAAACCCAAAAATGTTCTAAAGTAGAGGGGGCGACTATGTAACAGGTGCCCCCCCTCCCCCCAATCATATTGGAACATTCCTGAGTGTTGGGGTTCTCCTTGTTCATCTCCCAAGTGTCCTATTTTGGAGGGACAGTCCCTTTTTGGGGACTCCAATCCCTTCTGTCCCTCTTTACTCCTCTTTTTGGCTTAATCGATAATTTGCCCCAATAAAAGCTCCTCCCAGGTTCCTATCTGCACATCAGGCTACAATGTATCTATAATGTAACTTCAATGTGTCTATAATGTATCTACAATGTATCTATAATGTATCTATATTGTATCTACAATGTATCTTCAATGTATCTACAATGTATCTATAATGTATCTACAATGTAACTATAATGTATCTATAATGTATCTACACTGTATCTATAATGTATCTGCACTGTATCTATAATGTATCTTCAATGTATCTATAATGTATCTACAATGTAACTATAATGTATCTACAATGTATCTATAATGTATCCACAATGTACTATAATGTATCTACAATGTACCCTACACTGTATCTAGAATGTATCTACACTGTATCTATAATGTATCTTCAATGTATCTATAATGTATCTACAATGTAACTATAATGTATCTACAATGTATCCATTGTTTGATCGTGTGTTTCCATTTGGACCATACAAATCAATATTTGGAGGATTTTGTGCTAATTTGTAAATAGGAAATGACTAAAGAATATAGATATAAAGACAACATTTCCAGATTATATTTAGTGAATCAAAGGTGCCAGTATTTATCCATCCAAATAGTTAGGAGGTGACCCCAGTGTGTTACCCCATTCTGCACCGGGTCCCCCAGAGCAAGAACCAAGGGGTTTTGTACCCCATTGACTCAAGGACTGGAGATTACATGTAGAGCCCTTCCCACCATTAGTCAATCCCCCAGAAAATATTCCAGGCGCCTCTTCTTGGAGGAAAGGTCACAGCAGCCATTGATGAACCCTCTAGTGCACCAGGACATACAGCTGCGTCCTGGCAAGGCTGGGAATATGGAGCGGGCACAGTCGCAGAGCTCGCTGAGTACAAGGTAGGGTCCCAGCTAACACCAGGCCACTGGCGACCAGGATCGAGGACAACTCTGGTCCCAGCCATTTAACTGCTGAGATGCTGTGGGTTTGGATGCAGCTCTGGTTGTGATTGGAGCATAAGATGTAATATTTTGGTTGTGATTGGCGCACAAGACATATTTTGAATGTAGCTCTGGTTGTGACTGAGGCATATAATATAATATGTTAAATGAAGCACTTGCTGTGATAGAATAAGATATAATATTTTGAATGCAGCTCTGGGTGTGATTGGCGTATACAATGTAATATTGTTAATGTAGCTCTGGTTGTCATTCAAGTTTAAGATGTTATATTTTGAATGCAGCTCTGGTTGTGACTGGAGCATAAGATAACATTTTGAATGCAGCTCTTGTGGTTGCAGTATAAGATGTAATATTTTGAATGCAGCTTTGGTTGTGACTGGAGCATAGAATATAATATTTTAAATGCAGCTCTCGTAGTTGAAGTATAAAATGTAATTATTTCAATGCAGGACTTGCTGTGATGGGAGAATAAGATATAATGTTTTGAATGCAGCTCTGGGTGTAATTGGAATATAAGAAGTAATATTTTGAATGCAGATCTGGTTGCGACTGGAGCATACAATAACATTTTTAATGCAGCTCTTGTGGTTACAGTATAAGATATAGTATTTTGAATGCAGCTCTGGTTGTGATTGGTGTATAAGATGTAATATTTTGAATGCAGCTTTGGTTGCGACTGGAGCATAGAATATAATATTTTAAATGCAGCTCTTGTAGTTGAAGTATAAAATATAATATTTTCAATGCAGCACTTGCTGTGATGGGAGAATAAGATATAATATTTTGAATGTAGCTCTGGGTGTGATTGGAGTATAAGATGTGATATTTTAAATGCAGCTCTGGTTGTGACTGGAGTATGAGATGTAATATGTTGGATGCAGCTCTGGTAGTAATTGGAGTATTTCACTTTGCCATAGGTAGGTGTAATAGCAGATGAATGAAATCACTACATACCGCAATACATCAGTACTGCTGTATACGGGACATGTGATCAGGAGATCCCGTCTTCAAGTTTCCTAAGGAGACTAAACATTACTGTGAAAGTAAAAAAAAAAAAAAACAACATTTCAACATTTTTTATTATTATTATTATTATTATTATTATTATTATTATTATTAGTGCTTAATTGGCATCACCACATCAGGAAAACTAAAGGTAGGAAACTGAAAACTGAAAATAGTGTGGACACTAAAAGGTTAAACAGTTATAAGAAGCTCAGGAGCTTGTCTATGTTTCTTACTGACAATCTTTAACCCTTTAGAGCTCTGTAGCCTTCTGACCTGCTGTTTATAAAAGTCCATCACCAATGTCCCTCTAACAGGCAAAACGAGGAATAGCAGAGATGAAGGGCCACATGTATGAAAACTGTCTAGGTCTAAAACTCAGTTTGTTGCCCATGGGAACCAATCAGAGCGCCCCTTTCATTTTTCCAGAGCACTATTATGAAATGAGAGGGGCGCTCTGATTGGTCGCTACGGGCAACAAAGTGAGATTTAGACCTCAACAGTTTCATATTTTGGCCCTAAATGTCAGTCACTGCTGTAGAACCACCCAGAGCCTGAACAAGAAGTAGAGCCTGAAGCTGTAGATCTGCCCACAGCTTGAACAGGAAATGAGAGCCTGAAGCTGTAGAAATGGGACCCTGAAGCTATAGAACCACCCACAGCCTGAACAGGAAGTGGGAGCCTGAAGCAGAAGAACCACCTACAGCCTGAACAGGAAGTGGGAGACAAGCTGTAGAACCATCCACAGCCTGATCAGGAAGAGAGAGCCTAAAGCTGTGGAACCACCCACAGCCTGAACAGGAAGTGGGAGCGTAAAGCTGTAGAAACACCTACAGCCTAAACAGGAAGTGGGAGCCTAAAGCTGTAGAACCACCCACAGCGTGACCAGGAAGTGGGAGCCTGAAGCTGTAGAACTGCCCACAGCCTGAACAGGAAGGGAGAGCCTGAAACTGTATAACCTCCCACAGCCTGACCAGGTAGTCAGTCTAAAGCTGTAGAACCAACCACAGCCTGAACAGGAAGTGGGAGCCTGAAGCAGAAGAACAACCTACAGCCTGAACAGGAAGTGGGAGACTGAAGCTGTAGAACCATCCACAGCCTGATCAGGAAGAGAGAGCCTAAAGCTGTGGAACCACCCACAGCCTGAACAGGAAGTGGGAGCCTAAAGCTGTAGAAACACCTACAGCCTAAACAGGAAGTGGGAGCCTAAAGCTGTCTAACCACCCACAGCGTGAACAGGAAGTGGGAGCCTGAAGCTGTAGAACTGCCCACAGCCTGAACAGGAAGGGAGAGCCTGAAACTGTAGAACCACCCACAGCCTGAGCAGGAAGTGGGAGCCTAAAGCTGTAGAACTACCCACAGGCTGAATAGGAAGTGGGAGCCTGAAGCTGTAGAACCACCTGCAGCCTAAAAAGCCTGAAGGAGTAGCAGTCACCCCAGGATCCCCGGGACATCAGAAGTGTTGGAGGAGGGGGCCGCGGCATGTCACTTTTTTCAGTGACCTTGTTTGCGGTTCCTGCTCATTACACCTGTAACCCACGATGATGTGTGAGGCTCCGGATCCCGGATTCCCGCTTGAGCCTCGCGCTAATGTTGCTTGTTCGCTGCGAGCTCAATATTTGCATTTCCCCCTCATGTGATTCGCATTAAAGACAAATCCCCAGGAAAATGTTTCATCCACAGCAAAATCCATTCTTCATGTTGATCGTTATGTGCGATTATACAACATCAAATGTGCATTATGTCCAATGAGCCCTGTCAGACGGCGTCTGCGCGCCCGCCCAGCGCCACATATGTCGTCTCATTAGACTCCCTGTAATCACAAATCATTTTGCTACCTAAAGAGCATTTGTCACTCGCTGAGAGGCTCCGCGCGCCCCGACGCGTCCCATGCAATTTGTGCTGCCATTTGTTATCATTCTCAAGGTTCTCTGCTTGCTGTCAGTCACTGCAAATATACTTATATACAGTATATATATATATATATATATATATATAGTGGCAGCTCGCTCAGGTTTGGCCGCCATCTAGGACCTTCCAGGGGGTCTTTTAGTTCATGGATCGCCGTCCTTTTGTAAGACGGTATAGGCACCCCAACATATGGGTTTCCGGCCCCAGGCATCTGTTTAGCCCTGGCCTCAGCCAGCTTTATTACTTTAGCACATTGCAGAAACAAACATACATATTAAACCCTGGTCGTCCGGGCACTAACAAAACCTCCAGACGAAGCCGCTGGCGAAACGCGTGTCGGGTCTCCTGTTGGCGGGTGTGCACACATAATGCATTACCTGTTATTGTCGTTGTCACGCCTGGGTCATATGTCTCCACCTATATTTCATTAGTTACTACACAGATTGAGTGATATTCTATTTTTTGCTATCTGTTGCAGATATTTTCTGGGTTGACAAATTGATAGAGTCCTGACAGACTGAAATGATACAAATGATTACATCTTTTGTTTGTTTTTTGTCCTCGTTGTTTTTCTTTAGTTCTTTTGTCTTTTATGTTTTTTAACTCTAGGTCTAATATAACATAGCAACCAATCAGAGCGCCCCTTTTCATTTCATATAATGCTCTGGAAAAATGAAATGGGTGTTATGATTTTTTGCTATGGGCAACAATGAAAGTTTTACACCGAGACCGTTTTCATACATGTGGCCCTATGTTTTATTAACATTTTTGTGAGAATTAATACACATTTTAATCATATTTTGTATATTTTTTTGACTTTTCAAAAAAACTTCTTTTCATTTGTGCTTCTTTCTCCTTACATCTTTTTTGTCTTTTTTGGTGAAACTCCTTTGAGAGGTTATTTTTTTTTTTTTTTTGGGGGGGGGGGGGGGGAACAAATTTCTTAGCATTGTAGTACATTAACTAAACCTGTAGATCCCCTCTCTTTCTAATGCCCAGCCTCAACAATACCCAGCAGTGCAGTCACCCTACCCGACATGGGTGCCAATAGGGCAGTACTCGTGTCAGGGGCCCTAATCAAATAAGGGTCCTGTGATATCTTAAAAAATAGGAAGTAGTAATGGGTGGGGGCTACATTTGATTTGGCTGTATGGGACCTGAAACGGTTAATAGATGATTGATGGCAGCCCAGGTACCCGATACAAGGGGGTAAGAGCCTCTTCTCACCAGCTCCCCTGTTGCTCCAAACTGCAGGCAGCAACCACACCCCCTGGACACTTGGAGTGACAGGCTTTTCATAGGCCTGGTAAGACCTGGAACTGGAAGGTGGGACAGTTCACCCACCCAACACTATAGCCGTTCCAGGAAAGGCAACCCATTCTCAGCCGCATTGCAGCCACGATAGCCGCATGCATCAGCAACGTATGGTTACTAACACAAAATAGTTGCCTTCTCCCACCAGGACCAGGTCCTCGGTGACATGACTGCAGCAGGTAGCCTGCTGTGGTACACCTAATAGCAGAAACCTGCGACTGCCTGAGGTCACACTGCCATAATAATAGCCAATATATATATATATAATTATATATATATATAAATATATATATATATATACAGTATATTAATGCCCCTGTGGATACACACATACATATGTGATATAT
The DNA here is from genome assembly GCA_025379985.1 of Phyllomedusa bahiana. Lineage (NCBI taxonomy): Eukaryota > Metazoa > Chordata > Amphibia > Anura > Hylidae > Phyllomedusa > Phyllomedusa bahiana. The sequence goes on along the minus strand of JAODAL010009414.1, from coordinate 19,948 downwards.
TTACACTCATACATATGCTACATATATATATATATATATATATATATATATATATATATATCGTGTACATATGACACACTGCATGCACACACTCATCATACATATACTGTACTCCTCCTCCTCCTTCTCCCACTGTCCTTCATCAGAATCCCAGCAATGAAATTGTGGGATATAATGACCTCCGGATTGTGACATCATCCTGCCAGACTCTGCCCAGGGGCGGAACCTGACAGGATGATTGACAGTTGGTATAGTATCCTGCATAGACATGCCACTATGTGTTATACCTGAGTTATACCATCTAATGATCTCTGAGCATAGTCCCAGAGTGGATAAAGTGAAAAAAAATAAAAAAATCTTAAAAGTAAAAGAAAAAAATACAGTAAAACAGGCACACCGCCCTTTACCCATTACAAATACCAATCACCCCCAATTAGATTCAAAATAAAAAAGTGCATATATTTGGTATCGCCGCGTGTGTACTGACTTATCCTATAAATCTGTCATGTTACTTTACCCGTACGGAGAACGGCGTAAAAAATTATTTTAAAAAACAATGGTGGAATTGCAGTTTTTGCTTAGTAAACTGCACATAGAATGGAATAAAGAGAGATCAAAAAGTCATATAAACCAAGGAAAACCAATGAAAACATCAGTTTGTCCTTCAAATATAAAGCCCTTACACAACCCTGTATATGGAAAAAATAAAAAAGTTATGGTTATCAGAAGAAAGCGATACATAAATATTGTTTTACACAATAAAAACTTTTAGTTTTGTTTTTTTTTATAACGGCTAAACAATAAAAAACAATAAAAATTTGGTAAACCCAATTGTTCATCGAGCAGGAAAAAATAACTTGTAGTGTACTGCAGGGTGAGCATGAAAAAAAAGGAATAAAAAACACCTCCGGGATTGCTGTTTTTTCCCCCCAAACCCAGCCTTTTTCCCCAAAAAAACGGATTCAAAGGGAAAAAAAAAGTCATGGCCCCCCCAAAAAGATACCAAAAAAAAGTCAACAAAAACCGCAAAAAAACAAGCCCCTACACAGCTCCGAAACCAGAAAAAAAAAAAAGTTTTACTTTTCCAACTTGGGCATGAAAAAAAGTGTTTTCTTTTCTAAATAAAAAATTTTTATTGTAAAAAAGCAGTAAAACTTAAAAAAAAAATAAACAATTGGGTATCAGGGAATCTTATCCCCCTGTGGAAAAAGCTAGGATGTCACTTTAAATACCGCATGGTGATGTAAAAAAAAAATAAAAAAAAAAAACACTTCCCAAAGATTGCTGTTTTTTTGTTCATTCTGTCCCCCAAAAAAATTTGAAAAATAAGATAAAAATGCATATGCCCCCTAGAGTTCCCAAATAAAAATGTAAACCCTCATCCCCAAAAAAAACCAACACTAATCGCTTCATAACAAAAAACCCCAAAAAAGTTCTGGCGTCAGAACAGGAGACTAAAAACAAAATTTTTTAAAAAACCCATTTCTATTGTGTAAAAGAAGTAAAACTTAGAAAACTTTATAAAATTTACTGCATATAATTGTAATTTGTTAGAACAAGGTAAAGTTTTTCTGGTTTTTTCCCCACAAGGAACTGAAACAAGGGCAGAATCAGTTTTTTTTTTTTTTTCTTTCCCCTAAGCAAAAAAAAAAAAAAATATAGAACACCTAGCCCCCAAAATCACAAAAAACCCCTAGTTAAGATCCCTGGGGGGTGTTGAAAACCCCAAAAAGGGGACTCCTAGAAAGTTTCACCTGTTCTGGTACTTTGGGGGCTTTGCAAGTGACATGGTCCCCCCCAAAAAAACCCTGCCTTCCAAAATCCCAAAAAATACGCCCTCCCTTTAAACCCCCGGCCATGCCCCAAACAGAGGTTACACCCAAAAAAGGGTATTGAAATTTTGGGGAAAATAGGTAATAAATTTTGGGGTGTTTTTTTTTCCAAGGTTTTTTTAAAAAATTAAACATTTTCAATAAAAACTGCAGATTATTGGAAAAAAATAAAATTTGTTTTTTTCCCACCCCAAAATGTTAAAAAAATGGCTAACCCGTGGGGGTCAAAGTATTACGGCACCCCTGGATACATTCCAAAGGGGTAAAGGGTTTTCCCAAAATTTATTTTTTAGAGTATTTTTTTAATTTTTAAACACCTCGGATCTGAAACCCCTGTATAGTGCCTAAAATTATTTCCCTTGAAAAAATTGGAAAGACCCCTAAGTTAAAGTCTCCTCCCCTTTTTTAGGGGGCTTGTGGCCGATTCAAATAGCCACCAAAGGGCCAAATATGGAATTTTTCTGAAAAGGGCAGAACGGGGAAAAAAAAATTTTTCCCCCCCCCTTTTTTTAAATTTTGGGAATTAAAGATTTAAAAACCAAAGGGTAATTTTTAAAAAACCCCCCCTAAAAAAACCCCAAAAATTACATTTTTTTAAAATTTTTTTTTTTTTTTTTTTTTTTTTTTTTTTTTTTTTTAAAAAAAAAAAAAGGGGGGGGGAAAATATTATAAAAAAAAAGAAAAAACCCCCTTTTTTTTTAAAAAAATTTTACTTTTTTTTTAAAAACCCCCCTTTTTTAAGATTGGGGGAAAAAAAAAAATTTGGGGTTCCCAAAAAAATTGGGGGGAAAAAAAAGGGGGTTTTTCTAATTTTTTATTCCGGGAACCCCGGAAAAAGTTAAAACTAAAAGAAATTTTTTTGCCTCAAATTTTAAAAAAGGGGAAAATGAAAAGGGGCCCCTTTTTTTTTAAAAAATTTTCCAAAAATGGTTTAAAAAACCCAACATCAAAAATAGGAAAACATAAAACAGGGACGGAAAATTTCCCAAGGAAAAAAAAAAAATTTTTTATGAAAAAAAAAAAACCCCCAAAAACAAAAAAAAACAAAGAAAAAAAAAAAAAACTTTTAAAAATTATTGGGAATAGGGGGTTTTTTTAAAAAAGGGAAAAATTTTTCCCCCTTTTTTTTTTTTTTTAAAACCCCCCTTTTTGTGGGGAAACCCCCTTTTTGGGGGGGGGCCCCGGGGGCTTTTTTCCCCCCCCCTTTTTTTTTTTTGTTTCCCTTCCTTTTTGAGGGCCCCCCCCCCCTTTTTGTAAAAATTTGGGGGTCCCTTTTTAAAACCCCTTTTTTTCTTCTCCCTTTTTTAAAAAAACCCCCCCCTTTTAACCCCCCTTTTTTTGCCCCTTGGTTTTCCCCCCCTTTTCCCCCTTTCCCAAAAGGGGTCTTTAAAAACCTTTAACCCTTTTAAAAAAGTTTTAAAAAAAATTAAAAAAAAATTTTCTTCCAATTGGGCCCCCAAAAAAAGGCCCCCCTTTTTTTTTAAAAAAAAAAAAAAGGGGGCCCCCAAAATTTAAAAAAAAAAAAAGAAAAAAAAAAAAAAAAAAATAAAAAAAAAAAAAAAAAAAAAAAAAAAAAAAAAAAAGGAAGGGTTTTTTTTTTCCCAAAAAAAGGTTTTTTTTTTTTTTGGTTTTTTTCCTGTTATTCAGGTTTCCCCAGGTTAAAAATTTAAACCAAAAAAAGTCTTGTCCAAAAATAAGGAAAAAAAAAAAAAGAAAAGGGAAATTTTTTTTTTTCCTTTAAACCTTTTTTTTCCCCCTTTTTTTCTTTTTTTTTCCCCCCCCGGCTTTCCTTTTTTTGCCCTTTTCCCCAAAAAAAATTTTTTTTTTTCCCCCCTTCGTTTTTTTTCTTTTCCTTTTCCCCTTTTTTTCCCCGGGCCCTCTTTCGCTCTACAAACCGTTTGCCCCCTTTTTTTTTTCCCTTTTTTCCCCTTTTTTCTTTTTTCCCCCCCCTTTCTTTTCAACTAAATTTTTTGGTTTTTTCCCATTTCCCTTCTTTTAAGTTTTTTTAAAATTTTAAAAACCGGGGAAAAGGGGGGGGGGGTTTTTTTGGCCTTTTGGGGTTAAGTTGCAAGGAAAAACCTTTTTTTTTTTTTTTCCCCCTTTTAAAAAAAATTAAAAATTGTTCCTCCGATTTTGGGGGATCAGACTCCGTGTTCCTCTTAGGGTATGGGGGGGTAGGAGTTTTTTTCCCCCCCAAAAACATTGTTTTTTTACAAAAAAAAAAAAAAAAAAAAAAAAAAATAAAAAAAGGGGGAAATTTTAACACCAAAGGGGGGGCCCCCCTTTTTTGGGCAACAAATTTTTCCTTTTTTGATTTTGGGGGCAAAAGGGGAAAAATGAAAGCCCAAAAACTTTATAATTTTCCCCTTAAGAAAAAAAAGGCTCCGGAAGAACCCGGGGGATTCGGAAAAATTTTAAAACCCCCGTCCCCAAAAGGGCCCGGGGGGCCCCTCCCATTTCAACAAAGGAAAATTACTGGCCCTAATATAAAATCTGAGGGGCCCCGACCAACCACCCTCCATTTATGATGTTAGTGTCCTCACTTGTGGCTCCTCAGGGTCTGTCTCTTGTCTCATCACCTCTAGACCAATGGCTTCAATGGGGAGATCTTCCATATGAGACTATTGTAAAACAGAATGTCCCATGCACAATGTATGTTTGTTATAGTTTATGATAGTTTCAGTATCTAGCCAGGTAGCCAGGATAGTCACAGCCAAGCCCAGGGCCAGACCATGGTGCAAGGAGGCTGCTGAAGGTAATAAACATCCATAGAACTGCCCAGAGAGCCTAGTGGTATCATATTGTTCTTAGGGTGAAGTAGGGTGCCCACTTCATATGGCCAAAGAGCGAACATATAACACTCCCCAAATAATAGGACCCTTCTCTCTTTCTATTAGACCCTGGGATGAGATAGGATGTTTAACCAGGTCCTGACCGCTCACTTTATAACTTAGCGGGTTTGAACAATGTACTGCTTTCTCTTGCTCGATTATTGTGCTCATTGTTTCCATGATACATTAGGCTTTAGTGAGCAAAAAAGAAGCAACAAGTGTGAAGCTTCCACTAAAATCCATATTTATTGAAATCCTTATAAAAGCAGAAAATGGAGCAAAAACGGACATAAAAGACAAAAAAATGCCCTTACGCGTTTCAGGCTGTAAATCTGCCCTTAGTCATAGGCCTGAAACGCGTAGAGTGTTTTTTTTTTTCTGTTATGTCCATTTTTGCTCCATGTTCTGCTTTTATAAGGATTTAAATAAATATGGATTTTATTGGAAGCAGAACATTTTTTGTTTCTTTTTGCTCCTTTTGTGCGTGGCAAGGTTCACCCAGTGTTCTTTGCTTCCTAATTGGAAAGGAGTGTTTGAGCTGGCTTCCAGTTTGTTTTTGTTCCTTGCATGAGGCTTTAGTGTTCTGAAAATAGTAAAATAAAATAAAGTCGGCTTTTGACTTTTTTCATCTTTTTGTATTGGTTTATTTTTATTTTTTTAGCAGCAAAATTGACACTGAAATAAGTTTTTAAATTCCATCACTTTTCCATCATGGATGTTTATATACAGTATAGAGGGGTTAAAAAGTTTTCGGGTGATCGGAGGACGGACTAAAAGTGGTAATTTAGGCAATTGTCACAGAAAAAGTAGGTACTGACATGTCAATCGCCGGGTAGTTGTGGATATTCTGGGATACCCCACGTAGATGGTATGAGTAGAGGTCACACCAGGGAGAGGAGTCTAAGGGGACCCCAGTCTTCATCTGGCTGGGCAGAGTTCACTGCGGGTAACCCCCAGGTCGCCAGTGTATCAAATACTTGTTTTCCCCAATGTCTGTAGTCAATGGACTGTCATCATCTGTTTCACAGGCAGGATTTTGGAAAAGTTCAAGCAGGAACAGAGGACCCAAATACTGGAAGCCCCTTGACAACTGCCCCTATTTCCCCAGCCTTTACTTCACAGAGGTTCTAAAAAAGTCCACTCGTTAGTTCTGTAGACATCTCTGAGAACAAATGAGTTTAAATCTGTTAAGGAGAACCTGTCACCTAGTTTATGCCCCCCTTGCTGAGGGGAGCACAAGCCAGTGTCAGACCTGCTGTTTCCAGCGCTGTGTCCCTTATTCTGTAAGATGCTGCAGTTTTTGTGTATTTAATGCTCAAATCTGCAGTTTTCAGCCAGAAGAGTCATTCGAAGAGTCCTTCAGAGAGTCAGTTTTTTTCAAACACGGCCAATCAGAGGCTAGCCCCGCCCACCTCAACTGATAAACCTATTACTTTGAATAGGTAGAAACATGTGAATAACTGTCAGTGGGCGGAGCTAGCCTTTGGTGGGCGGGGCTAACGCCTACTCATGAATAAGATTTGAGGGGTAAATGCTCTAAAACTGCTGCATCTTACAGAATAAGGGACACAGCGCTGGAAACAGCAGGTCTGACACTAGCTTGTGCTGCCCTCAGCAAGGGGGGCACAACCTATGGGACAGGTTCCCTTTAAAAGTCAAGTAATTTGCAGTCTGCAACCTTCATTCTCTCATTAAGGTTCTCACCTCTTGATATTCCGTCTGCAGCTGCTCCTTATGTCAGTTTTTCTCATGTGGGGGTGACTTCCCAGAAATACATGCTGGATAGTTCTACATTTCACATTTGAGTAAAGCCAAGTACAAAAGTTCTAGTTGTGTGGTTGACCATAACCTCAACCCTAACCCTAAGCTGGAGTTTAGGGTTAGGGCTATTTTTAACTGGTCTGCAGGGCTCTGCCTGTGGTGCTGAGGCTCTGACATCACTTCTTGTCGAATCTAACCTCCAATGTCACTTCTGGTCCAACACTGCTTATGGTACCCTATTGTGAGTTGGACCAGAAGGAACATTGGAGGTGATATCAGAATGAGAGAATCATTGGCTCAGAGGTGTTGGTGACCGGGTGGAGACAGGGATTGATAAGGTAACCCCTGCAGGCCAATTTAAAATCTCTAACTCTATGATATGATGAAGGGCAGGATTAGGGCAAGGTTTAGGGTTAGGATCAGAGTGAAAAAGCTGGGGTTCAAGATGTCCCGAACCTGTTTTTTTTTCTCACAAATGCAGTGTTGACCCGAACAAGGACAGATTTGTGGAAGGATAATGGTGGATGTGAGATCTGATTCTCCAGGATGCTTCTGCCTTCACTAGCTCTCGTGTATCGACACAGCTTCCTTCCTGGACCCTGGGATTTCTAGCTTTCCATAACAAAACCACCCGGGTTACATAAATACAATAAGTTTTAACATAATAGTAAATAGTTACATAGTCGCTACATAGTTACAATAAAATTACATAGTTTCATAGTTTTCATAGTTACATATTTACAATAGTTACATATACAAATGAGTTTACAAAAGTTTTCATAGCTACATAGTTTTCAATAAAAGCTAGTACATAGTTACATAGTTACTATAAAAATTTTACATATTTAGTTACAAGTTACATAGTCTAACATAGTTACATATAGTTACATAGTTACATAGTTACATAGCTACATATAGTTACATAGTTACATAGTTAGTACAGTTGAAAAAAGACATATGTCCATCAAGTTCAACCAAGGGTGGGGAAAGTGAAGGGAAGAGGGAATTCTTAAGTTTTATTTTCCTACTACTGATGAAAACTCTGGAACCCAGAAGGCAAGAACCAATCTGTCCTAAGTGATCTTCTCTTCCCTGTTCCGACAGACTCTGATGCTGAGGAGGAGTATATGATTCCCTATCCCATCTGTAGAGTCCTCCTATTCTGCCTTCGTTGACTTCCCTGTGTATTCCTCTCCTTACCTACACTCTGATACAATGCAACCTGTGGGATCTGTCATACCTGGATGACTTGGGTGCTTACCCCCTTTCTTTCTCCACTGTGATCTGTCATGTATGATTTCCTTCCCCTCCCTCCTGCTATCTCTAAGGGTATGTTCACATGGCAAAATGCGCGCCGCAATTACGGTAATCCATAGCTCTCTTAGAGAACTATGAATTACACCTCATCTCCCCGGGCGTACGCGCGGGGGGAGAAGTGATATGTCAATTTGCGCCGCTGACAGTGCATATGGATGGGGCCGGCCCCCCTGTCCTTGGAAGTACGCACTGATCAGCGAGTGCTTCCAAAACACCAGGCTGTACGCGCTCCAATACGCCATGTGAACTTAAGGGGGGGGGGGAGGACAGAGCCATCACAGTAGCAGTGTGTGGCCAGATATTTGCCAGAAGCAGCAGGACAACCACATATGTGAAGGAATTATACAGACTCTGCAGCAGCAAAACAGTTGGACATTTTTTTATGAAAATGATTTAGAAAATTGCTTAATTTTGTAATGAGGGAGCAAATGAACAAAATAAATCGACCCTATTTACATATTAACTCTAAAACTAACCCTCGAATAGAGTTAAACAGAAGATGGAAAACCAGCTGATCCACCTAAAGATTCTACTGCAAATCTATACCCAATTTAAGAAAATATAGGTAAAATGCATGTGCAGTTTTAAAGGGGTTGTCTAGGAAAGAAAATTGATTTCAAATTGAGGGCAGGTTGAGTAATTTTCTTAAGAAAAATGTATTCTTACCTCCCTGTCCCCTGCTGCTGCCGCTCCAGGGCTCCCCGGAGATCCGCTCCTCTTGACTTTTGTGTTCTCATCCCAACACACAGGAGAGGCTTGCAGTCTATTCCCTTATAATAGAGCGTGAGCCTCTCCTGCGTGATGGGAATAGACCCAGGGAGTGAAGAAGAACGGATCGGCCGGGGGCTCCGGAGCCGTAGCAGCGGGAGACCAGAAGGTAAGGAGACCTTCTTTTCTACATTTTTTACCCGCCCTGCCCCCATTGAATCATTTTTATTTCCTGGACAACCTCTCCAGTGTCTAATATGGTAGAAATCTGGATCTTCAGTAGGAAAAAAAATTTCGGCCGGCATAACCCCCGGCAAAACCTCTCCCCCCCCCAACCCAACCCGTCATCTCTAATTCCTACTGTGAAATGATGTATAACATTAGAGCAGCATTGTAATAGTGTTCTCTCCTGATCTGTATCCATATGGATAATTAAAGGATAAGTCCACCCACAACATTTATGTAGCTGTTCTCCGTTTTCCATGTCCCCTGGTAATAATCTGGTGCCATATTGTCAGCCAATATAATCCTATTAGCTCTGGAAAGCTGTTAATTAACTCACTACAGTTCAGTGACACCTATAAATCTTTAAGACTTGCTGCATACTTCTACAGGCGTCAGGACCTTAACTACAAAAAATCACAGAAATCTAAAAGTTTTTTTTTTACTTTTTTTAATATTTCTTTTAAAAACATAATTTATTTAGAAACATATTTCAAATAAATGGTCCTAGAACTGATCGACTATTGGTTATGGATTAAAGGTCTTATCACAATGAAGGTTCCATTAGCAATTCTCAGGAAATCCTGATATTTTTGGACAATTTTTATAGTTTCTTTCATACCAGTAAAAAAAAAAAAAAACAAAAAAAAAAAAAGCACAAATTTTGGGTTATGGTAAGGATTAGGGTTAGAGTGAAAAAGTTCAGGTTTGGGATGTTTCAAACCCAAAATTTTTCAAAAGTTTGGCCAAACAAGTGTTGATCCGGACCGGTTACCAAGACTTGACGTGCAGACAGCGCACTTATTCAGAAGGGATGGACTGGCGTGTCAGACCGGAGATGCTCCTCCTCAGATACTATCAACATATTGCACGAGAGACAGGAGTGGTCGGCGCTTTCAATCAATAACAACTCGGATGGTTTTTCATAACTTTTATTTGATTTTCCATGTGATGATGAAATACGCATCCACTGTGTCAGATAGAGAACATTTCGGACATGAATGCCCTTCTTCAGGCTTGACAATATTGTTCTCCAGACCCGTCCTCCTTTGCGCTCTCCATGTGTGGCTTTTACCATTTACTTCCATAGGAGTTTTGAGTCGAGCTGAACAAGTGTGGGACCGGTTTTATCTATGAGGGGGGGACATTTATGTATGTACCACTAAAGTCTGAGGTACTAACACCTATCAAGAACAGAAGATATAGGGTTAGGCCGTGTTCACGCGGCTTATTCCCGACGGATTTGTGAGCCGGATTGCGCTCACAAATCCGCCATGAATAAGGGGCGGGACGGGGGCGGGGCTGGAGCGCGGCGGGGGCGCCGCTCCCCGGCCCCATAGACAATGCATTGTTTACGGCGCGTACGCGCCGTAAAGAATGTGCATGTCACTTTCTCCCCCCGCGGCGGATTCGCCGAGCGGGGAGGAGCGACGGAATCCACTGTTCTCTATGAGAGCAGTGGATTACCGTAATTACTCCGTACTGCAGCGCAAATCCGGCGCACAGTACGGCGCCAATCCGCGGCAAAATAAGCCGTGTGAACGAGGCCTAAGAGTGAACTGAATAGCCCCGTTGATGCTAATTGCAGTAATGACTACGGCAAAACCATGAACATTGAACCATAAACCAAGATGTTTTACAGTTTTGTGCTGCAGTTTTAGGCCGTTCGTACTTTAATTTTATTTCACCAGTGGCCAAAAACCACCCTGTAAAACGGAAGTAATTAAAACTAAAACCAGTCACTCGGCGCATGAGAATAAATCCTCAAGGAAGCGGCATCATTGCAACTTGCACCGAAAAGTTGAAATTGATTTCTTATGCTTATAAACTTGATTGTGTAAAAAGTGAGATCTTTTTTGTTACAAAAAATAGACAAAATATTCAAAATAACTAAAAGCAACAGTGGTTAATTTATATATAGAAAGAAAGGCAGAACATCCAAAATTATAGTAGACAGGTGCCAGTGATAAGACCCACGTCACAGGTCTAGGTGTATCCATATCTAGGATTAGGTATATATATATATATATATATATATATATTATATATATATATATATATATATATTTTATATATATATATATATATATATATATATATAATATATATATATCTATATATATATATATATATTTATATCTATATATATATATATATTATATATATATAATATATATATATATATATATATATATTATATATATATATATAGTAGCTCACAAAAGTTAGTACACCCTTCACATTCTTGTATATATTATATATGACGCTATGATACAGTGTACAGCTTGTATATATATATATCAGAATATCAGTATATATATAGTGGAATAATCGTATTAAATATTATATATAGAGTGTAATGCGCCCAAATTTGTCTCAGCCATGGTATGGATTTGTACGACAGTTTTGCGACAAACTTTGATGCATTCTTGGTGCATATTTGGCGCATTCAAAAGTACCGTGTCTGGCGCAGATTGTGCCAGGTTTTGGCGTACGACTGTTCATACATTTATTGAACAAGGCTATGACAGTTTTTTGGCTCAAAAAAATTGGTGCAGTCCGATTCATACAGGTCGCCCTCAGTGTGTCCAGGTCTGCTTGGCTGGGACAAATTTGGGCGCATTACACTCATTCATACAGACTATCGAATCTTACACTATTAAAAGCAGATGTAGAACTGGCGAGTCGGCGCCAGGTTCATACATGTCCCCCTGAGTGTTTGGTGCATCCACTGCGCAAATAAGGTTCAGAGTGGACAAATGTAAAGTTCTGCATCTGGGTTCTAATAATCTGCAGGTATCATATATCCTGAGGGTAATAAACTGCAGGCATCACATTTACTAGGGGGTAATAATCTGCAGGAGCCATATGTCTGGGAGGTAATAATCTGCAGGCATCATATGTCCTAGGGGGAGAAAAACTGGGAGAATCGCTTGCTGAGAAAGATCTGGGCATTCTTGTAGATCATAGACTACAGAACAGCACAATGTCAATCAGCTGCCTCTAAGACAAGTAGGATATTGGTGTCTGTTAGAAGAGGCCGCGGGACAAGGATGTAATTCTACCGCTGTATAAAGCATTGGTGCTGCCACATCTGGAATAGGCTGTTCAGTTGTGGGCCCCAGTTTATAGAAAGGATGCAATGGAGCTAGAGAGAGTACAAAGACGAGCAACCAAACTTATAAGGGGAATGGAGCATCTTAGAGAAAGTGCAAAGACGAGCAACCAAACTTATAAGGGGAATGGAGCATCTTAGTTATGACGAGAGGTTAGAAGAATGAAACGTATTTCTTCTTAAGAAAAGGTGACTTTGGAGGGACATAATTAATTTATATAAATATATAAATGGTCCCTACAAAAAGTATGGGAAAAAATTATTTCATGTAAAGCCCACTCAAAAGACACAGAGGGGCGCTCCCTCAATCTGGGGAAAAAATGATTCAATCTCCAGAGGAAAAAAGCCTTCTTCCCCATGAGCACTGTGACTCTGTGGAATAGCTGCCTGAGGATCTGGTCACAGCAGGAACAAATGAGGGTTCAGGAAAGGCTTAGATAACCACTGACTATTAAATAATAGTAATAGTAATGGAGTCGTATAAACCATCTGGATCCAGTCTGATGGCAACTCTGGGGTCAGGAATGAAATATTCCTTTACAGCAGATTGGTTCTTGCATTTTGGGCTCCAAAGTCTTAATCAATAGAAGGGAAACAAAGCTTAAATATTCCCTCTACTCCTCCATTCATCCACATATTTCCTCACCTTTGGCTGAACTTGATGGACAGATGTTTTTGGGTTTTTTTCAACTGTACTATGTAACTATGTATCTATATGTAACTATGTATCTATATGTAACTATGCATCTATATGTAACTATGTATCTATATGTAACTATGCATCTATATGTAACTATGTATCTATATAAACTTTATATCCATGATTATTTCCCCTCCCAGAATCAATCCTTTATGATAAAGCAGGTACGTGAGATATATTCTAGATTTTTTAGAGATTGTTTTATGTGATTTTTTTTTGTTTTGTTAATCTTAAACTTACTCTTCCCCCTCCGCCGCCCCCGAAAGACGTTTTAAGTAAAATGTTATTGCTAATTGTCTTTTCCTCGCACATGTGCTGTTTAGTGAGAGATGATAAGTGCTGTTCCCCATTCTGTGCGGATAAAACACTCAGCATCCAGACACAGGAGGAGAAAATGAGAAACAAAATGAGCAAATTCTGAATCCACAAATGTTTAACACAGGAAAGTGTCACCGCACAGGGGCTGGAAGTATCCAAATATTACAGAAAGGAGTATAAGAGCAGATTAAAAAACACTGACCACAGTGCATCCCGCAGCTACTGGAGGGTCCATAGAGTCAACACCACCATCCAGGGGCCCCACATGCTGACTGCACCCACAGCTGCTGGAGGGGCCATAGAGCCAACACCACCATCCAGGGGCCCCACATGCTGACTGCACCCACAGCTGCTGGAGGGTGCATAGAGCCAACACCACCATCCAGGAGCCACACATGCTGACTGCACCCACAGCTGCTGGAGGAGCCTTAGAGCCAACACCACCATCCAGGGGCCCCACATGCTGACTGCACCCACAGCTGCTGGAGGGGCCATAGACCCAAAACACCACCATCCAGGGGCCCCACATGCTGACTGCACCCACAGCTGCTGGAGGAGCCATAGACCCAACACCACCATCCAGGGGCCCCACATGCTGATTTGCACCCACAGCTGCTGGGGAGCCATAGCCAGCCACCACCATCCAGGGGCCCCACATGCTGACTGCACCCACAGCTGCTGGAGGAGCCATAGAGCCAACATCACCATCCAGGGGCCCCACATGCTGACTGCACCCACAGCTGCTGGAGGGTCCATAGAGCCAACACCACCATCCAGGGACCTCACAAGCTGACTGCATCCACAGCTGCTGGAGGGGCCAAAGAGCCAACACCACCATCCAGGGGCCCCACATGCTGACTGCAACCACAGGTGCTGGTGGCGCCATAGATCCAACACCACCATCCAGGGGCCCCACATGCTGACTGCACCCACAGCTGTGGAGGGTCCATTAGACCAACACCACCCATAAAGGGGGGCCCCACATGCTGAATGCACCCACCCCGTCTGGAGGGGCCATAGAGCCAACCACACCATCCAGTTGCCCCACATGCTGACTGCACCCACAGCTGCTGCAGGGGCCATAGAGCCAACACCACCATCCAGGGGCCCCCACATGCTGACTATACCCACATCTGCTGGAGAGTCCATAGAGCCAACACCCCCCATCCAGGGGCCCCACATGCTGACTGCACCCACAGCTGCTGGAGGGTGCATAGAGCCAACACCACCATCCAGGGGCCCCACATGCTGACTGCACCCACAGCTGCTGGAAGGTCCATAGAGCCAACACCACCATCCAGCGGCCCCACATGCTGACTGCTCCCACAGCTTCTGGAGGGTCCATAGAGCCAAAACCACCTCCAGGGGCCCCACATGCTGACTGCACCCACAGCTGCTGGAGGAGCCATAGAGCAAACACCACCATCCATGAGCCCCACATGCTGACTCCCCACCACAGCTGTGGGAGGGGGCCATAGATCCAACACCACCATCCAGGGGCCCCACATGGCTGCACCCACAGCTTCTGGAGGGTCCATAGATCCAACACCACCATCCAGGGGCCCCACATGCTGACTGCTCCCACAGCTGCTGGAGGGTCCATAGAGCCAACACCACATGCTGACTGCACCCACAGCTGCTGGAGGAGCCATAAGAGCCAACACCACCAATCCAGGGGCCCCCCATGCTGACTGCCCCACGGGCTGCTGGCAGGGTTCATAGAGCCAACACCACCATCCGGGGGCCCCACATGCTGACTGCACCCACAGCTGCTGAAGGGCCTTTAAGCGAACACCACCATCCGGGGGGCCCCACATGGTGACTACCCCCACAGCTGCTGTGTAGCCATAGAGACAACACCACCATCCAGGGACCCCAAAATGCTGACTGCGCCACAGCTGCTGGAGGGTCCATAGAGCACACACCCCCTTCCCAGGGGCCCCACAGCTGCTGGAGGGGCCATAGAGCCAACACAACCATCCAGGGGCCCACATGCTGACTGCACCCACAGCTGCTGGAGAGTCCATAGAGCCAACAACACCATCATCCAGGGGCCCCACGACTGCACCCAACAGCTGCTGGAGGGTCCATAGAGCCAACACCACCATCCAGGGGCCCCACATGCTGACTGCACCCACAGTTGCTGGAGGGTCCATAGAGCCAACACCGCCATCCAGGGGCCCCACACATTTTTCAGTTGGGGTATAGGGAAGTATAGGCCAGGGTAGTACTTTGAAGTCTTGGTCCTGCTCTTCCAATCAATGTTGTTTATTTCTAGTCCTGTGACATGTCACATTGTCTTGCTGGAAGATTTCATTAGCATGTATGGGTATACGGGATTTGCAAAGAGGGATTCATACCTAAGTCATATGAGAGCGCCTTCGACATGGATTAGTGGCCCAGAGAATGGCCCGAGAACATCCCCCAGACCATAACACTACCGTCACCAGTTTTTGTTCTTCCAGCAGTGGTTGCAGGTTGTTTGTTCTCTGATGTTTCTCGCCTGAGACACCAATGTCCATCCGTTCCATGAAGCAGAAAACGTGATTCATTGGAGAAGACAACCCTTTACCAATCAGCGGAGTTTAATTGAGATACTGCTGGGAAAACTGAAACCTTTTCTGCCGATGCAGCTTGGTTAGCAGAGGTACAGTGAGATCTTTCTGCTCCGGGGCCCCATACACAGTAGGGTTAGCAGAGGGGCAGTGACATCGGTCTGCTCCGGGCCCCATACACAGTAGGGATAGCAGAGGTGCAGTGACATCCGTCTGCTCCAGGGCCCCATACACAGTAGGGTTAGCAGAGGTGCAGTGACATCCGTCTGCTCCAGGGCCCCATAGCAGTAGGGTTAGCGAGGGCAGTGACATCCGTCTGCTCCGGGATCCACATACACAGTAGGTTAGCAGAGGTGCAGTGACATCCGTCTGCTTGGGGCCCCATACCAGTAGGTTAGCAGGAGGTACAGTGGCATCCGTCTGCTCCGAGGCCCCATACACAGTAGGGTTAGCAGAGGTGGGAGTGAACATCCGTCTGCTACGGGGCCCCATACACAGTAGGGTTAGCAGAGGTGGGATTGGCATCCGTCTGCCCTGGGTCCCCATACACAGTAGGTATAGCATAGGTACAGTGACATGCGTCTGCTCCGGGGTCCATACACAGTAGGGTTAGCAGAGGTGCAGTGAGATCTTTCTGCTCCGGGGCCCCATACACAGTAGGGTTTTCTGATGTGTTTGTCTCTGGTCGCCCCCTGGGTCATTTTGGCCGTCAGCTTCTCCCCTGTGTCCTTTGCCCTCTTGTACCTTTATTGCCACCATTCACCTCTCCCATCAATGGCGCGTGGTCTCCGCAGTTTACTCGTCTCTAACACAGAATGGCACCATTTCTCTGCTTACGATACTTTCACCAAAGCCTTTGCCAAAAAGCCGCAAACTGCGCAGAAATACCGGAGCCCAAGAGCCAATAATCATCTCACCTCTGATAAATTACCCTTTTACCCATGACAGTGAGACAGTTGAAGTTATGTGCAGACAGTCTATCACACTTTAAACACCCACCAAGCCAGCGCACTACACAGGACTTCCTTCATGAACTACGTGAGAGTAGTGGTCATAACAATGCGACCGGACTTCATGTATGTGTGAAAGTACCATAAAGATGGTCAAAACGACGAAGGGAAAGGGGCATTTGAAGTTAGACTGTGAGGCATCAATAGGCAGCTCATAAGGACTGAAATTTATCAGGAGATAATTATTATTTTTTTCTCTATTCTTAACATTTTATCTATCAAAATAGTAGGTAAAACCCCTTCATATAATGGAATACGAAAAATAAAACAAACATGTATAAAAATAAGGAAAAATAGCAAAAAAAAAACCCCAAAAAAACAAAGAAACAGATTGCAACGTGAATGATATTTCTTTGTTTATTGCCCTGAAGTGTGAAACAATCCATAAACTGGAAGATCAATATCAGTCAATACTGAGCTCATGAGGAAGGGAGAGAAACCACAGAGAGGAGCGGCCGCTGATGAAGACGAATACAGAGAACCGGACATCAGACACCGGAGGAGAGCGAAGCCCCTGGGGGACTACAACTGCAGAGCCCTAGGGGAAATGGGGAAAATTATTTTTATAAAAAGTAAAGGGGCATATTATAGTAGTTATATTCTTGTAATGGGAAGCAGTATATAGTAGTTAAATTTTTCTTTACATGGGAAAGCGATTATAGTTTTTTATATTCTTGTACATAGGAAGCAGTTTTATAGTATTATATTTTTGTACAAGGAGCAGTATTTAGTAGTTTAAAAATTCTTGTACATAGGGGGCAGTATTATAGTAGTTATTTCTTGTACATGGGGGGACAGTATTATATATTATATTCTTGTACATAAGGCAGTATTAAGTATTTATTCTTGTTCATAGAAGGCATATTATAGTAGTTATATTTTGTCAAAGGGGGCTATTATAGTAGTTATATTCTTGAACATAGGGGGCATATTATAGTAGTTATATTTTTGTACATAGGAGCAGTATTAATGTTTATTTTTTGTACAAGAGCAGTATTATGTGTTAAAATTTCTTTTCATAGGGGAAGTGTTTAGTAGCAATATTCTTTTACATGGGGGGCGGTTATAGTAGTTAAAACTTGACATAGGGAGCAGTATTATGTAGTTATTTTCTTTACATGGGGAGCATATTATATTATTTATATTCTTTTACATAGGGGCAGTATTAAAGTATTATATTCTTGTAAAAGGGGGGCATATTATAAATTTATTTTCTTGTACATAGGACAGTTTATATTTATTATATTCTTGTAATAGGGGCAGTTTTTTAAATTTTTTAATTCTTGACATAGGAGCAGATTATAGAGTTATATTCTTGTACATAGGGGCATTTTTTTATAATATTATATTCTTGTACATAGGAGCGGTTTTTTAAAGTAGTTATATTCTTGTAATGGGGGGGCAGATTAAAGTAGTATTTTCCCGTACAAGGGGGTATTTAGTAGTTATATTCTTGTACATGTAACTAGATACTGAAAAATGAAACAAGGGCAGAAGAACCACCTCGTGCACAAAAACTTTTGTATGAAGTTTAAAAAAGATTCTGGGTTTGGGTCCTCCCGGACGAGTTGTCAATAATTGGCACAATCATAAAAGGGTTTTGTAGAAAATTTAAAGATCCCGAGGATAAAACCCAAGCGGGCCAAACTCCAATTCGGGTCGGTGAGCCCTCCACAATTCTCGGTGGTCTATAGGAGCAATAGATAGTCACGTGCTCTCCTCCTCACGGAAGACACGGAAAATCGTAAAAAAACTTGGTGTAGCGCTCAGGCGATGGGTAGAAAAAAATAAAATAAGGGACGAGTCACTAGACATTTCCCAAATTTAAATTTTTCCTTTTTAAATGTAAAATTTAAAAGCAGAACAGCAAGAAGGTTTCCAGGATCTACCCGCTTCCATTGCAACTTATGAAGCGAGGTGATCCCAGAAACGCTTCTTTCTTTCTGCTTTAATTTGACATTAAAGAGAAATATTAATTGGCTAAATGTCTAGTGACTCGTCCCTTTTTTTATTTTATTCTACCCATCCCTGGCGCACACCAATTTTTTACTGATTTTCCCGCTCGTCTTCCTGAGGATGAAGCACAGTGACTATCTATTCTTGTACATAGGGGGCATATTATAGTATTATTTTCTTGTACATAAGCATATTATATGTTATATTCTTTTACATAGAGGGCATATTATGTAGTTTTATTCTTGTACAAGGAAACAGTTTATATAGTTAATTCTTGTACATAGGGCAGAAATTTTAGTATTTTTTCTTTTACTAGGGGGCAGTATTATAGTATTTTTAAATTTTTGTACTTGGAGCATTTTTTGTATTATATTTTGCACATAGGGGGGGAGTACTATAGTAGTTATATTCTTGTACATAGGAGCAGTATTATAGTAGTTATACTCTTTTACATAAGGGGCAGTATTTAAATAGTTCTTTAAAAAATCATGATTTTGACATATGAGATCATTGTGAACCCTTTTTATATAATTTTTTTTTTCTCTCCCCCTATTTTAAAAGATTTTCTGAAAAAAGAAGTCTTTAATGTTTTTCCCCCATTAGAGCAAATGAGGGTCATTAATTTTTAACGTCAGTTTTTGTGCAAAAAAAATGTCCCCTTTAACAAATACTTTTTTATACAAATGTCCATTTTTGACAACAAAGGGGGGACATGGGATGAAAAAAATGGGGCCCCCACGTTCCCCCAGTCCACTTTTCATAATTAAAGGGGATTCTTTAGTATGTATAATAGTTTTTGTTGCAAAACACTTCATAAATGAGTGCCACAGTGAGGCACATTCATGTGCCAGAATTTCTCTTTTACTTCGCCTTTTGGGTATTGGTTTTTGGGTTGGAACATTCATCTTTACAAAACCCCATTTTTTTTGTCCCCCCCATTTTATAAATTTTGGCGCGTTTATTTCAAACTACGTAATGGGGGGCTTTTCCCCCCATAGAAAATGGTGCAAATGTCCGGGTCCCGTCAAGCTTTGCACCAGATTTGGCTTCGCCCAGTTCATACATCTTTCGGATGGAGCTACAACTGTTTTTTTTTGGCTAAATGCAACTGGTGCAGCCCCGTTCATACATGTCGCCTAAAGTGTTCGAAACTTATAATGGTTTTGTCCCTGGTGTTTGATATCTTTGCATTTTCCTTCTATGGCACAGGTGTCAAACTCAAAGTCCGAGGGCCCCAATTTCCTGGCCCACCCCACGCTTTTTTTGTGGCTTCCCCAGAGCAAAGACAAAAAGCATTGAGCAACCCCCCAGGTGGTGGACAAAACCTGACGTCCCCCACCAAGGAAACCCCAACAACCCCCTTTAAATTGGGCCCCTTTTTGGGGAACCACAAAACTGTTGGGGGCCCCCAAATTAAAAAAAAATTTTTACACCCCTTTTTTTTGGGTGAAATCCTCGAGGGGCCCTTTTAAGTTTTTTTTGGGTGTAAAAGGGGGGCTTTCCCCTAAAAAAAGCCCCGGTTCACCTTGTTTTTGGATTCATGGGCTTTTGAAACGTATTAAACCCATAGACACCACATTTATCCCCAAAGCTATGGCTTTTGGGAGATTTTTAATAACCAAC
>JAODAL010009413.1:0-111038 GCA_025379985.1 Phyllomedusa bahiana | reverse complement strand
ACAGCCCCGAGGGAGGGAGCGGGCCCCACGGAGCGTCAGCCCGGAAGTAGAGCCACCCCCGTTTTCCGGGGAGGCGCCGAAGAGTGGAGCGGGTCCGTAGCAGCGGTGATCACGGGAGCGGGTCCGGCCGCCGCAGACATCCGAGGATGCGCCGAGGAGCGGCGGGGCTTCACATGGCCGGCGGGATCGGGTGTGATGGAGGCCGCCGCGGAGGCTCCCCTAGCGTCCGCGCTCCGACGGCCGGGAGAGCACTCGGGAGAGGAGGCAACAGGGGCTGCAGGAGCGATCACCGGAACGGAGGAGGTGGAGGCAGCGCCAAGAACACCTCTGCGGCGTCCCGATCTCGTGGACGGTAAGTCCTGCACGACAGGGGCTCCGTGCGCGGCGCCATGTGAGGATAGTTCAGGGCGGCCATCTTGGGTAGTGCTGCCGTCCCCGCTCGGCTCCTCCGAGGCCATAAGTGCAGCATAACGGCCAAAGTAATGAATAATATCCCCCTGGGAAGCATCCACAGGGGTAGAGGGAATAGTTCTGCGCTTCCTGGAGGCTTTGCCCATGGTGGGAGGAAGGATTAGCCTGGTTTTCCATAGATGAGTTAGAGGAGCTCCACAACAAGCGTGTTCACCCAGCCATGGCAAGCCACGCCCCCCACATAAACATGATTTTATTGATTTAATATTTTTTTTTCGTTCCCCTCCTTTTATCATTTCGTTTATTGGTCTAAACTTCTCCATGGGACTAAAATTTGGGTCTTTGTCGCTCCTATTTGATTGGGCCGAGCTAGCCCAAGCCCCCCGCTAGCTCGCCAATCAGCTCTTTTCTGCTTTTTATGTATTTTGAATTATCCCGCCGTGGATTCTGATTGGTCAATCCTTCCCTATAGGTTTTAATGGTTCACTGTTGCTCCTATTCTGATTGCTGGTTTATGACGACAATGAGAATAGGTTTTAGAATTTGAATTACTGTATTTCCCGCAATTTCCAATATTTATAATTCTTGATATTGCGCCGTTCTAGAGTTTTGGAAAGTGGTTTTTTTTTTTTTATGTTTATTTTTTACGTTCAGTTCTTTTTCTGACACTGTTTTCCGCCTTTATAAAGGCGATTTTTTCGGAATCATTCTCCTGCTGCACGGAGCGGAGCGCCGAGATTTCTGTCGCGATCTTCTATCTGCTTCCTCGCATGTTCGGATCCTGCTTCACTTTGCCTCTGTCAGAGGATTTAGACCAAAAAAAAACCAGGTCTGCCTGTCGGAGCTGCCGAACGCTGCACTGCGCCTCGCTTTGCCGACTCGCCATCGTACATGCCTCGGAGATTCAGTGTTAGGCGCAGTGTTCGCCACTTTCAGCTGCGCCCCGCATGAAGGGGCGGGTAGTGAGCGCGCCGCGTCCCGCCCCGGAACGCCTACCCCGCGCCCACACGCGCCCTACCCGCCCCTTCATGCGGGGCTCAGCTGAAAGTGGCGAACACTGCGCCTAACACTGAATCCCAGCGTCCGACAGCGGGATTCGGGCTGGGAGGCGCAGTAGACGCCGAAAAGCACCGATCATACATGTCGCCCTTAATCTATAGTGAAGAAAGCTACAGAGCTCAAAGGAAACAATCAAAAGTAATGCATCTACTTTGTTTGTTAGAGATAACATACTCTGCCGTCTGTCCTGGTGATTTCATTTCCTGCAAGAAGGGAGAGCAGGATGGTAACAAAAGAAATGTGTGCACTCAGAGCAGATAACATTTCTCTTATCTCCTGACCAAGGTAATATCAAAAGAATAATATATTTGGAAAAAGTCTTGATTTAACATTCCCTATATGTTCAAAGCTAATCTTTGTAGTGCGATAACCACTTTAATATATCTATAGTTGTCAGGTCTCTGTTTTCATGAGAACTCCAGATTCAATGCACAGACATAGAGTTAACACCTTAATGCTCCATGACATGCTATTACATCAAGGGAACTATATCGTTCCCACAAGCAAATGTATTACTATGTCATAGTGGTGGTACAGGTATAGAAACCATTCTTGCACTATGTGCAGCAGGAGCCGGCTGTAATTTAAAGCCAGGCTCCTGCTACAACAGTTGAAATCGAAGTTAGCTCTGACCCTGGGTGATTAACTCCCAAGATGCCAGTCCAATAGTAGCCATGGCATCTAGGGTGTTAGGAAAAGGTGTGGACTCCCTCACACCCCACTGGACCTTTGCGTTGCTAACAATGCGAAATAAAGCATTCAAGTTCTGCCATGTACAGAAGCATTATATTGTGAAACTGACAGGTATAATATATATATTTTGCAATGTATTATACTGGCAATCAAAAGCCTGATGTAATGGGTGAGTGGGTAGCGGACCCACTGGATCATTGCTGGGCTTGCTCCGGAGAGGCGTAACTAAGCAGCCATCAGGCATCTTCGCAGAGCCTTAGATGGTAAGGATGGCTTCCCTGACAGCCACCTGGTTTGACCTCAGAGCAGTCCCCAGCAGGGGCAGCTGACCAAACACGCCAGAAGTGCCAATGCTAGGCACCAACAGGATTAGAGACAAAGATATAGCAGACTAGGCGAATAAATGTGCAGATACAAAACAGAACTAAACAGATGCCAAACAGGAAGGTTAAACGGAGGACAGGGTACAAAACATATACCAACAGGACACAACACCAAGAACATGACAGGAGACAAAGCAGAGACTAAAGCAAGGGCACTGGCTAAGAACTAAGGCATAAACATGGTAAGATCACTGGCATAGAACATGGAAAGGAAAGTTACAGCCAAAGATACATGGAAATCAGCATGGAGACTAACCAACAACATAGAAGATACCACAAGGACACCAACAACACATCACACAACAGACCACTAACAAACATAACACAACAAGCACCACCATAAAACAACAACAATTATAAGGCCAGGAGTGGCGGGAGAAGCAGGATTATGACCACACAGATGGAAGGAGATTGGTAGAGGAAGCCTAGCCCTGCTCCACACTGTAGGAATAAATGAGTGCATGATGTGGCCACCGCCCTCAATAGAGCGACAAAGAAACGGCAGCCAAGATGGAGGAGCAGCATGGGAATAGCTGCACAACAACCGCAAGTGGGTAAGTAGCGGCAACAGGATCGTTCACGGTGACAGCGGCACCACAAAAGGAATACAGTTAAGTCCGCGGCTCACAGCAGAGGCCGCGGCGTAAGGACAAAACCAGGAGCACCGGCATAGCACAGTAGCCTCCGGACGCCACGCATATTGCTCCTATTCACAGCCCCTATTGGCTTATTTCCTGGCCGCCTCCAGCGTGCCCACCGGAGTCTGGCATTCCCTATTTACCTGCATATACTCTGATCCACAAGCTACATCATTATGCCATATTCTTAATACTCTTTGAGTGGATGTCTCTTGAAAAGGGCACATGCCGAAACGTAGTCTATTTTATGACATCTATACTTTTTTGTAAAACACATGATTGATTATGCTTGTTGAACTTTGTGCATTTACCTTTGAGAAAAGTTAAAATAGCTATGCCTGTGTATATGTAACTAAATACCCTTTCTTGCATTCAACTATCCCTATGGTGTGCAGTGGATGTGTATTTACACTATTGATCGTATCTCCCACATTGCACCCAACTACCTATGTGCTACTTAGGTGTGCGTGACCATCTTTTGTTTTAAAACCAGGAACACAGGCATGTCCGTGGCCCAGAACGGACCGCGGCATGGACCGTGACACCTGCATTCTAAAGTCTCTGAATGGGACTAAAAAATAAATGGTTTTAACATTCAATGTTCATCCCAGAACGAATTATTATTGTATGTTGAAGGAACACTGTATTCCAAAAATGGTAAAAGAAAACTATAGATTGTCCCACAGATATCAATATTTTCAGCATTCAATGGTCTTTCTTGCGACATTTTATGTTGAGTGTGGTTTCAAGATATAATGTTCTAGGCACTGATCCAACCAATAATTATGAAAACGTAACTTGTATAACCCCTGTACAGATCTGTTAATAGAAAATAAAAAGTCATAGCTCTTAGGCCTCGTTCACACGGCTTATTTGTCCGCGGATTGGCGCCGTACTCCGTGCCGGATTTGCGCTGCAGTACGGCGCCAATCCGTCGGAGTAATTACGTTAATCCACTGCTCTCATAGAGAACAGTGGATTCCGTCGCTCCTCCTCGCTCGGCGAATCCGCCGCGGGGGGAGAAAGTGACATGCACATTATTTACGGCGCGTACGTGCCGTAGTTAATGACAGTCTATGGGGCCGGGGAGCGGCGCCCCCGCCGCGCTCCGCCCCTGTCCCGCCCCTTATTCAGCCGGATTTGCAAGCGCAATCCGGCTCACAAATCCGCCGTGAATAAGCCGTGTGAACACGGCCTCAGAGTATAGAGACCAGGTTCAGACTGGCTGACTGGGGTAATCCCCAGTGGGCCTCTGAGCATGGCAGACCTGGAGTTTCTTTTAACCCCTTAAGGACCTGGCGGGTTTCTTTGTGACACGTTCGTTTTTCCCTCCTCGCCTTCCCAGAGCAATAACTTTTTTATTTTTCCACCTACATAGACACATGATGGCTTTTATTTTGCAGGACAAGATGTACTTTCTAATGGTGTTATTCACTATACTATAGAATATACTGGGAAACAGCAAAAAAATTCCAAGTGGGACAAATTGTGAAAAAAAAACATATTTTCGCCATGATTGCGGGGGTTTTGCTTTTACGGCGTTCAATCTTGAGTCAATACAATGTGTTATCTGTATTCTACCGGTTGATACACATCCGGCAATACCAAACATGTAGGGTTTCCGTTATGTTTTGGTACTGTAAAAAAATTCCAAACTTTTTCCATTTTTGAAATTTGTGCCGTGGCGCCAGTTTGTGTGACCACTAACTTTTTTGTACTAACACCTACGGACGTCAGTGAGAGGGCATTTTTTGCGGGCTGAAGTCTACTTTTTATCGCTAGCAGTTTGGAATGCATGCGACTTTTTTGATCATTTTTATTCCATTTTATTCCATTTTGGGGTTTGGAATCTTTTTTCTTCTACGGTGGTCATCGCACGAGATAAATGATGTTACATTTTTATAGATAAGACTTTTTCAAATATATACCAAATATGTGTAACTTTTTTATTATTTTATTGTTTTTATTTGTAAAATGGGGAAAGGAGGGTGATTTGAACTTTTAATACTTTTTTTTTTGTACTGTTAAACTTTATTTTATTTTATTTTTTTACTTAAACATTGAGGCCTCCTATGGTGCTTGAACCACTAGGTGGCACGATTGTCAATACAGTCTAATGCATTGCCTACGCAATGCATTAGACTATACCAAGATGGCGGACGGAAGTGGGGCAAACCAGGACATGGAAGTGACAGGAGCCTTCTGAAGGCATCGGCAGCGGTGCCGATCACCCTCAAGATCGGTGCGGGGCACCTATCTTAATTCATTCAGACGCCGCGGCCAACTTTGGCGCGGCATCTGAAGGGTTAAACAGCGCAGGAGGGCGACGACGACCACTCGCGATGTAACGGCCTGGTGTTAGCGGCGATTAGCCACTAACACCCGCCAGCTGTGCGGGGGGGAGGGGATTGCGGAGCGATCCCCCTGCAAAGCCCCTTATGGACCCTGGGACGTACTCATACGTCCAGGGTCCTTAAGGGGTTAACTCACTTATAAATCCTTAGGAGAGCAGAAAGGTAGAGAAAAAAAACAAGAGGCAGAATATAAGAGGCATTTACAGTAGCTGTAGAGCAAATTAAATTAACACAAATTATTTTTAAAATTGTTTATATTGTGTAAAAGTAATAAAACATAAAAACTACACAAATTTGGTATGAAGCCAACTACATCAACCACCAAGCAAAGCTGACACATTTTTATATGTCTACATAATAAAGCATATAACATATTTCCTGGTATCCGTATCTATGTCTACACAGCACTGGTTTATGGTCCGATTTTTGGTGGGTTTAGGATTTAGAAGCTGCCGAAGATCCAACTGTAACCAGTGCCCCATAGACCGCAATAGAAAATCCGAGCTGTAGTCTACACCATACGGATTTTCTACTGTAAGTTTTCTAAATTGCCAATAGAACATGTTCTATATTCCCCCAGATTCCCATCGGATTCCTGTAATCCCAATGTACTGGGTCACTGGAAAACTGAAAACCAACCATGGTTTTTAGTGCAAACCCGCGCTAAAAACTGCAGTGGGGTGAAGTTGGAGTACCGTCAGATTTCCGATGGTATTTCAACTATGCTGTATAGACCCAGCATCAGAAGCAGATTTTAAATTTTCATGACTGCACATTTCTAAAAAAGTTCTGTAAATTTCTATTTTTTTAAAAAAAAAAAAAATAAACAAATACAAAACATAATGCAGATTACAAAGGTAGCAGCGACGCCCAGCAACAGCGAAACATGCAGCTTCCGGGTCCGGGTAAAGGTGAATACAAATAAGCTTTATTAGTGGAACTACGTGTAGCAGCAGTACATAGTAGGCTAAAAACAGGACAAACCCTGCCGATGCATTTCGAGCACAAGGGCTCTTGGTAACAGCATTAAAAAATGGGAAACATTCCTGGGTTTAAAAACAACTATTAGCCAATGGGCAAATACAATGTAAATTACATGACTTCCTCTAAGGGCTGAGGCAATTTTTTAAAGGGCCAAATTACCACCTATGGACAAATCCAAATATATATATATATATATATATAATATATATAAAAATATAAAAATTACACTCACCGGCCACTTTATTAGGTAAAACCATGCTAGTAACGGGTTGGACCCCCTTTTGCCTTCAGAACTGCCCCCAATTCTTCGTGGCATAGATTAAAAAAGGTTTTGCAAAGATGCTAAATTGGTAACAAGGGGCCCACAGAGTGCCAAGAAAATATTCCCCACACCATGACACCACCACCACCAGCCTGAAACCGTTGATTTCAAGGCAGGATGGATCCATGCTTTCATGTTGTTGACGCCAAATTCTGACCCTACCATCCAATGTCGCAGCAGAAATCGAGACTCATCAGACCAGGCAAAAGTTTTTCCCAATCTTCTAAAACTGTCCAATTCAATGACTTTGGCAAATTGGAGCCTCATTTCCTGTTCTTAGCTGAAAGGAGTGGCACCCGTGTGGTCTTCTGCTGCTGTAGCCCCTCTGCCTCAAAGTTCGCCGTACTGTGCGTTCAGAGATGCTCTTCTGCCTAAACCCTTTGGTTGTAACGGGTGGCTATTTGAGTCACTGTTGGGCCCTTTTTATCAGCTTTGAACCAGTCTGCCCATTCTCCTTTGACCTCTGGCTCAACAAAGGCATTCCGCCCACAGGACTGCCGCTCACTGGGTGTTTTTCTTTTTTCGCACCATTCTCTGTAAACCCTAGAGATGGTTGTGCGTGAAAATCCCAGGAGATCAGCAGTTTCTGAAATACTCAGACCAGCCCTTCTGGGACCAACCCAAACCCCTGCCACGTCAAAAGGCACTCAAAAACACCTTTTTCCCCCATACTGATGCTCGGTTTGAACTGCAGGAGATTGTCTTGACCATGTCTACATGCCTAAATGCACTGAGTTGCCGCCATGTGATTGGCTGATTAGAAATTAAGTGTTAACGAGCAGTTGGACAGGTGTACCTAATAAAGTGGCCGGTGAGTGTATATATATAATATAAATCCGTTTTATAATTCAGTCCTTGAGGAAATCTTGTACCTAAATTCAATATCCAATAGGCTTCCCTATAGCGTACTTTGCCAGCCCAATCTCCCCCCTGGTAGGGTTTATCAACCTCTTTGATAGCATAAAATACGAAATTGGCGCAGTCACCATTATCAACTTCTATAAAGTGTTTTGCTGCCCCTGATACATGTGTATGTTTGTTTCTTATGCTATACAAGTGCTCAGCCATTCTCATTTTTAATTTCCTGGTCGTGCAGCCAACATATTTTTTACTACATGCCATGCATTCCACCACATACACAACGTGGTACCTATCACAATTGAAAAATTTGAAAATTTGGTATTTTTCCGTTTCATCTGCATTGCTAAATGTGGTAGTTTTTTTTAACTTTTTGACAGAGGTTACAGCGGTTACCCCCACAAGGATAAAAACCTTTTGTTGTAAGCCATGTTGTTTGTGGGACCCTACTAGTAAGAGTACTGGGAGAAATAAAAGTGCCTAGAGTTTTACTACGTTTGGGTACACATTTAATTCCCCTGTCGATAATTTCTGAGAGGGTGGGGTCCTGCCGTAAAATATTTAAATTTAAATACAAAACATACTGGCCACAAAAATAAACTATAACGTGTCACAAAAAACAAGGGTGTAACTAGAGTCCCAGGCCAAATTTTGGAGCTGGGTTTCCCAGTCTCCACTCTGTGCTTGCAACTCAGTTGATCGGCATTGCTGGGGTCTATAATAGTATGGTTTGCCTACGGCAGGGCATAAAGCCAACAGCCCTGTGCTCTGCCATAGTTTCTTACTGTACCGTATGTATGCGCTGGGGACATGGATGCAATTAAAAGCATTGCTCACTAAAGGATCTCGGATATGTGCCCTGAATTCCATCATTAATTGCCAGGAAACCTCAGAATTAAAAGAAAAAATGGGGCTGTATCTTAAATGTCAAAACTTGCAGTGTCCTTAAGGGGCTTACAGATAACTATTTATATATTGAACTCAATGATAATAATACAGTATGTAGTGAGTTCCCTCACGCGGTGGCTAGAGGCAGCCAAAATACAGATGAAACCAGAAGTTTCCATACACTATATAAAAAGCCCCATCTGCAGGTTTTTCTCGCTATCTGACATGAAATCAGAATAAACCTTCCCCTTTTTAGGTCAATTAGGAACCAAAATTATTTATATTTGCCAAATGCCAGAATGACAGAAATTTTAAGGCATTTTTATTACTTTCTGCAAAGTCAAGTCAAAGTTTCCATCCATTTCATTAGTATTTGGTAGCATTGCCCTTAAACTGTATGACTTGGGTCAAACGTTTTGGATCCTTCCACAAGCCTCTCACAATAGTTTTTAGGAATTTTGGCCCATTCCTCCTGACTGAACTGGTGTAACTGAGACATGTTTGGAGGTCGCTGTCACGGCGCACGTTTCCGCCGTGAAGCAGCAAGGCACGGTAGGGGTTGATCCCTCTAGTCAGTCGACACACCCAGGGAGAAGCCGGGCTGATGAGCCTAGGAGTGACAGCTCGGCTCCTAATCAAGTCAGAGAGTGTGTTGCATTGGCCTATAGGAGGGCCCGGAGGCCGCACCAATCATCTGCTGGGGCGGGCTCTGGGTTCCTCATTTAAACTCCTTCACTTCTCTCAGTCTTTGCCTGAGAAAGGTTTCCCCTTGCTACTTCCTGTGGTTCCTGTTGGTATTTGCTCTTCTGACCTCAGCTCGCTTCCTGACCTCGCCTTTGCCTCCGACTTTGTACTGCGCTCCTGACCGTGTTTGGATCCTGGCTTGCTTTTTGACTATTCTTTTGGCTCACGTTTCTTGGCATACACGTTCCCGTACTGTGACTGACCCGGACTGGTGGACTTTGAGTTTCCCTGATGGCCCTGCTCTTAGCAGCGTAGGGGCTGTCGTCCTGTTGGGGTCTGCCGCCTAGGGCAGCACGCCAAGTAGGCAGGGACAGTGGGCTGGGTGGCAGTCAGGGCCCACTGCACCTCCTCTGACGTGACAGTCGCCTTGCTCACCTGCCTTTTCAGTTTTGCCTATAGATATTCAACAGGATTGAGATCAGGGTTTTGTGATGGCCGCTCCAAAACATTGACTTGGTTCTCCTTAAGCCACTTTGTAACCAGTTTGGGCAGTCTGCTTCGGGTCATTGTCCATTTGGAAGACCCATTTCCATCCAAGCTTTAACTTCCTGGCTGATGTCTTGAGATGTTGCTTCAGTATTGCCACATAATCTTCTTTCCTCATGATGCCATCTATTTGGTGAAGTGCACCAGTCCTTCCTGCAGCAAAACAACACCACAACATGATGCTGCCACTTCCGTGTTTCACAGTTGGAATGCTGTTCTTAGGCTTCCAAGCTTCTCCTGTTTTCCTCCCAATGTAACAATGGTCATTATGGCAAAGCAGTCCAATCTTATATTCATCAAACCACAGAACATGTCTCCAAAAATGTAGGTCTTCCTGTGTGTATTTGTAAACATTAATCTGGCTTTTATATGTTTCTTTTGGAGTAGTGACTTCTTCCTGGCAGAGTGGTCTTTCAAGCCCATGATGATACAGTACTCATTTCACTGTGGATAATGACACAATCTTACCAGTTTCAGCATCTCCACAAGGTCTTTTGCTTTTCTTCTTGGGTTGACATGTACATGTCAGACCAAAGCATGTTCATCTCTGAGACACAGAACCCGTCTCCTTCCTGAGCGGTATGATGGCTGGACATTCTCATCTTGTTTTGTACAGATGAACGAGGCACCTTCAGGTACAGTGGGGAAAAAAGTATTTAGTCAGCCACCAATTGTGCAAGTTCTCCCACTTACAAAGATGAGAGAGGTCTGTGATTGACATCATAGGTCGACCTCAACTATGAGAGACAGAATGAGAAAACAAATCCCGAAAATCACATTGTCTGATTGGGAAAGCATTTATTGGCAAATTATGGTGGAAAATAAGTATTTGGTCCTCTACAACCAAGCAATATTTCTGGCTCTCACAGACCTGTAAGTTCTTCTTTAAGAGGCTCCTCTCTCCTCCACACATTACCTGTAGTAATGGCAGCTGTTTGAACTTGTTATCAGTATAAAAGACACTTGTCCACAACCTCAAACAGTCACACTCCAAACTCCACTATGGTGAAGACCAAAGAGCTGTCGAAGGACACCAGAAACAAAATTGTAGCCCTGCACCAGGCTGGGAAGACTGAATCTGCAATAGGCAAGCAGCTTGGTGTGAAGAAATCAACTGTGGGGGCAATAATTAGAAAATGGAAGACATACAAGACCACTGATAATCTCCCTCAATCTGAGGCTCCGTGCAAGATGTCACCCCGTGGGGTCAAAATGATCACAAGAACGGTGAGCAAAAATCCCAGAACCACACGGGGGGACCTAGTGAATGACCTGCAGAGAGCTGGGACCAATGTAACAAAGGCTACCATCAGTAACACACTACACCGCCAGGGACTCAGATCCTGCAGTGCCAGACGTGTCCCCCTGCTTAAGCCAGTACATGTCCGGGCCCATCTGAAGTTTGCTAGAGAGCATTTGGATGATCCAGAAGAGTATTGGGAGAATGTCATATGGTCAGATGAAACCAAAGTAGAACTGTTTGGTAGAAACACAACTCATCATGTTTGGAGGAGGGAGAATGCGGAGTTGCATCTAAAGAATACCATACCTACTGTGAAGCATAGGGGTGGCAACATCATGCTTTGGGGCTGTTTCTCTACAAAGGGACCAGGACGACTGATCCATGTACATGAAAGAATGAATGGGGCCATGTATCGTGAGATTTTGAGTGCAAACCTCCTTCCATCAGCAAGGGCATTGAAGATGAAACGTGGCTGGGTCTTTCAGCATGACAATGATCCCAAGCACACCGCCAGGGCAACGAAGGAGTGGCTTCGTAAGAAGCATTTCAAGGTCCTGGAGTGGCCTAGCCAGTCTCCAGATCTCAACCCCATAGAAAACCTTTGGAGGGAGTTGAAAGTCCGTGTTGCCCAGCGACAGCCCCAAAACATCACTGCTCTAGAGGAGATCTGCATGGAGGAATGGGCCAACATACCAGCAACAGTGTGTGCCAACCTTGTGAAGACTTACAGAAAACATTTGACCTCTGTCATTGCCAACAAAGGACATATAACAAAGTATTGAGATGAACTTTTATTGACCAAATACTTATTTTCCACCATAATTTGCAAATAAATTCTTTCCAAATCAGACAAAGTGATTTTCTGGATTTGTTTCCTCATTTTGTCTTTCATAGTTGAGGTCGACCTATGATGTCAATTACAGGCCTCTCTCATCTTTTAAGTGAAAAATACCTTTTTCCCCACTGTATATTAGCAGTGACGATGATAATGTGACAACAGAACAGCAGAGGCTTATAAAAGGGAAAGAGGTCTCACAGCAAAAACCTAAATTAGGCCCTTTGCTATGACATTATAATCCTCCTCACCAGCCTGAGACAGGAGGGTGCAAAGCTTCTTGTCCCATTCCATTTCTCTCTCCTTTCAAGAAAGAAGCATGGAATTAACCTCTGCCCATTGTATCCTCACTTGTTTGCTAACCTTTGTGTGATCTCAGAGCCCTGTACATACAGTTTATAGGAAAGGAGTCTACAGGTTGCCTGAGATGGATCCCTTATCCTCACGGGACCTTAAGCAGCTGCATGGGGTTCCTCTAAGTGTACCCATTTTTTATCTGCATTGATCATGGTGACTGGCTGGGTGGACAGTTCTGATGTCATTACTTGCACCCCTTGGTATTGACCTGTAGCTGGTCTGCCTTCTCTATTGATATAACTATCATCTTCTTCCATTGAGCGGTGTCATCAACACCATTGTTTGCTTAGATATCTCTGCTTTTCCGATCACCTGCTCTGCTGCCAGTACCTGTAATAAAGGGAATGCCGCCCTTCATTTACTCATAGTTGAAAGCACATATTGGAAAATCCCCTGAACAATGTCTACCCATGTTAAATTTCCAGAGGACATCAAGAAAATAGTAGACTTTGTGGTCCCAGATGTTAGAATAGTCAATGCAGTTTTGAAGAAAGTGGGTTGGGACAGCGAACATAAGGTGACAAATACAGTTAAAATCAAAAAGTTGATTTATTAGTATCCATAATACATTTAAAAATAGAGAGAGGCATGGTGGGAAAAAGCCTGTGCCGAGACACTACACTCGCCGACGCATTTCTAGTCATAGCCATGACTAAGGGCACGTAGTGCCAGAAATGCGTCGGCGAGTTTAGTGTCTCGGCACAGGCTTTTTCCCACCATGCCTCTCTCTATTTTTAAATGTATCTATGGATACTAATAAATCAACTTTTTGATTTTAACTGTATTTGTCACCTTATGTTCGCTGTCCCAACCCACTTTCTTCAAAACTGCATTAAATATGCCACTGGAGCAGGGGACGTGTGATTAAGGTGTGCTCTTTACTGCCCTGCGGTATACAGGAGAGCTGACTCTGTTTTTTTCTTTAGAATAATCAATACCTGTATTGCAGGGATGTGCTTCATACCTGAAGGGGCCCAACGCCACGACTGCCCCATAAAAAGAGACGATATATAACACATGGTAGACAGGAGGTTATGTTGTAGATTTTGCTCCACATCAGGCTTAGACTGGCCTAAAGGGGAGCAGGAATGATAGATAGATAGATAGATATGGAGATAGATTAGATAGATAGATATGGAGATAGATTAGATAGATAGATATGGAGATAGATAGATAGATTAGATAGATAGATATGGAGATAGATAGATAGATTAGATAGATAGATATGGAGATAGATGTATAGATAGATAGATAGATTAGAAGATAGATATGGAGATAGATAGATTAGATAGATAGATATGGAGATAGATAGATAGATAGATAGATAGATAGATAGATAGATAGATAGATAGATATGGAGATAGATATGGAGATAGATAGATATGGAGATAGATAGATAGATTAGATAGATAGATAGATAGATAGATAGATAGATAGATAGATTAGATAGATAGATAGATAGATAGATATGGAGATAGATAGATTAGATAGATAGATATGGAGATAGATAGATAGATATGGAGATAGATTAGATAGATATGGAGATAGATTGGGAATAATAGGGAGATAGATAGATAAAATTTAATAGATAGATAGGGAGATAGATAGAAGATAGATAGAAGAGTAGTATGAGTATGGAGATAGATAGATTAGATAGAAATAGATATGGAGATAGATTTAGATAGATAGATATGGAGATAAAGATTGATAGATAGATAAAATAATAGATAGAGATAGATAGATAGATATGAGATAGATAGATAGATAATTAGATAGATAGATAGATAGAAGATAGATAGGAATAGATATGAGATAGATAGATTAGTATAGATAGGATTAGATAGATAAAATATGGAGATAGATTTAGAATAGAAAACAAATAGATAGGATAGATAATATGAGATAGAATAGAATTTTAGATATAATAGATATGGAAAAATAGATAAAAAAGATATGAGAAATAGAAGAGCTAGATATGGAGATAGAGAGATAGATAGATAATATATGAGATAGATAAATATTATAGGTATACAAATGTGAGAGAGATAAATATATAGATGGACAAATGAAAAAAGATGGATAGATAGTTTTTATAGATAGTTAGATACAGATTATAGATAGACAAATGTAAAAAAAGAGATGTATAAAGAGGTGATAAATAGTAAGTAGATAAATAGATGCTAGATAGTAGGTAGATAAATATTAGATAGATAGATACATAGATAGATAGTAGATAGATAATATGTGAGATAGATAAATATTATAGGTATACAAATGTGAGATAGATAAATATATAATAATATAAATAAATAATAGATGGAGAAATGAAAAAAAGATAGATGATAGATAACATAGAGAAAAGCCAGATAGATAGATAATAGGTAGATAGATTGCTAGTAGGTTGATAGCTAACTAGATAGTAGGTAGATAGAAATTAGATAGATTTTTTTCCCCTGTTTCCTATTCTTGATTTTCATCAGCTCAGTGGCACCATATAATGGTAGCATTGAATATTTACCAGGGCACAAACATTTCTTATAAAAAACAGAAGGTAGGTAGAGGAATAGTAGATAAACAGATAAATATTAGATAGATAAATAGATAGATAGATAGATATATGATAGGTAGATAGATGGATTGTCTCCAGTTTCCTCTTCTTGATTTTCATCAGCTTAGTGTCGCCATCTAATGGCAGTACTGAATATTTACAGCACACAAACATTTCCTATAAAAAAATAGAAATGTCAAGAAATGTAATTACTGCACATCATAAGAAGAACTGTAAGTGAACGGCCGAAAGCCTACAGGGTCAAGGACTATAAAATACTAAGGGTAAGCAGCTGTGAATAAAAAAAGATCAAAATAAATTTGGGTTCTCCTCATCTGCTCAATAGAACAGTAAACACAATGGCCCTGAGCATGTGCCGCCTGCATGTACTATGTTCTAGAAAGCCTGCAAAATGTTGGTAAGGAAGGAATAATTTTTTTTCCGTCTTGGAGCAATCTGAAGGAATTTCACGTCTCAACCCCACGGAGTGTGTTCACTGAGACTTATCCCTTTGAAAGAAGGACCCCAGATAATAAAATAATCACAGTCTCCCACTGCTGAGATCCTCAGCCATTTGCTGTCATTTTATGGGAAGCCAACATCAAGGGCGACATGTCCCAGTACGAATGTGCCATAGTTTTGGTATATTTTACGCCTAAAAAAATTTTGACTTATATTCTCTGTAATATACCAAAACTAGGCGCATTATACACCGGGCACGACACATTGTAATGCGCCTAAAAAAAAGCGCATATAGTAGTGATGATATGCTGTGCGCCTCCATAATGCAATGCGCCTATTGAGGCGCATTACATACGCTAGTAATAATACCTTGTGCGCCTCTGTAACGCAATGCACCCGAACAGGCGCACTGCATACACTAGCAATGATAAGCTAAGCGCCGCATTTGCGCAATGCCTCTTTTTAGGTGCATTAAGTTTACTATACAAGGTACGCCAGATGCCAGATTTATGAAAGGATCACTGATTAAATGCGGCTAAAATCTGCCGCGGCGACGCCAATTTTCGGACATGTCGCCTCATGTGTCTTATATGCCTGTAGCACCACCACAGCGCACATAAAGTATTGCACAATTCTAATTCACATCAATGAACTGCCTCATTTGGTAACATTAGGTCTTTTAGAGACATGTTATAGCCTATATGAACACAACGGCCCGTCCCCATGGCAGGGTTTTAAGTCAGTTTTACAGACGGTTTTCGGATTTGAAAATCGTCTGTAATCCGCTGTCAACCTTTTACAGTGACTTAAATAGAAAATCCGTTCCGCAGTCCACACTGCACGGATTTTTCGTCAGATGGTTTTTGACACCACCGGTGGTCCGAAAAACTTAGAATATGTTCATTCTTCCGCCTGGGTGGAACATGAACATGTGAATGTGAAGGGGCGGCTTGAATCCACAACCCATGGACAAAAGCCATCCTCCTACATGCCAAAAAAAGACAAAATACTGATAGGAGAATCCAACCGGTATTTTGCCAGTGCCGTGTGAACGCACCCAAAATCCCCTAATGGAGGATTCCTAATCCAGAAAACCCAAAAGTAGACACAGACTGTTGAGGGTTCTCATTCAAGGACAATATAGGGGCCCTTTGTTGTCCAATATCTTTTCATAAATCTAGCCCCTTATATCTCTCTAACACTCCACTGGTAACTATAAGGGCGCGTTCTCACGGCACAGGACAAATACCGGTCGGTTTGCCGGCCAGTATTTGTCCTGTTTTGCGGCCGTCCTCGCGGCCGCGGGAGGGGCGGCTTTTCTCCGCGACGAGCGGAGAAAAGCCCTCCCCCTTCACATAGAGGAGCACATATTCTGTCTGGAAACCGGACGGAAGATTGTGCTAGCACAATGTTTTGCGGCCGGAAAAACCGTAGCACCATTGTGCTCATTTTCTGCCGGTTTTTCAGGCAGTCTGAAAAAACGCAAACCGGCCGAAAACCCGTGCCGTGGGGACATGCCCTTAGGAATGAAATTCGTCAATTTAGGAATTTACAAGAGAAAACTGCCTGTACAGTGACAGACGCCCATTACCTACTCGGGCCCTACTGGGTCAATGGTATGTCTGCCCCTAAAGTGACCTCTTTGAAATAATCTTTGGCATGACCCCATGCAGCGCCTATCTCCCCCCACCCCCTCTTCCTCCAACCAACGGACCTGTTACCACCCCACTGCGCCAATTCTTTCACCCAACCTCGAAAAAGGACACAGAGACAAGGGTTGGATGAAATGGCCACAGCGGCCGTTTTATTAACATAAATACAAATATACAAAACATCCAACTGTAGGTATGCACCCACATAACTCTGTCCCATCAAAAACCAACGGATACTCCAAAACCTTATCCGTAACCATGGGGCTGAGGTCCTTGGAGCTAACTTTGGTCTGGCGGAAAGCTCGATGTTCCGATCTCCTTTACCTTGCCCTCAGCCGTCACCCCCGACCCAAGGGCATCAAAAGCCACCTCAGGTGGCTACCACTCTCCACCAGCTCTCACGGACACCGCCCTGCAGAGCGCCCGCCTTCGCCAGACCATTCCTCAAAGGGCCACCAAACAAGGGGAGACCAGATTCTACCTGCCTCCCCCACCGATTTCCACTAACTCCAAGGACCCCACCCCGCCCCCGCCACTGTGACAGAAAAGATACCCTTTTAACACCAAACCATCTGAACTTGCTTCCCCCAAAAAACTAAGGGAGGGAGGGTGGGACTGCTTCTGCCGCCGGCGCTTCTGATCCCCTGCTCCGTGCAGGGCGCGGTTTAAATACCCCGCCCCCTCCCTTGGATAGAACTCATGCCTAGAGGGGGCGTGGTCAATGCGAGGGGGCAGGTCCATCGTGAGGGGGCGGGGGCGGCGCGCCGGATCATGCGGGGGGCCTCCCCTGATCCCGGCTCCGCCTATGGTCCGGCCCCATTCTTTACTATCACTCCGTGTATCTGCTCAGCTGTGACATTAAGATGTGGTGTGAAATGACATAAACTTCTAGAAAATAGAAATTAGTAATGTCTTTATGATAAGTGAAAGGTCTCGTCATGCGAAGCCTTCACACATTAAGTGCATCCATTACACAGTAGACTCCTTTATGTCTATGACGCTGCCCAAAATCAGGTCTTTATCCTGTTTAACAAATCTTCTGTACAACTTCATCCTTTTTGCATCAAAAAATGAAGTTTTTATCATTGTTTAAGGATTATATACAGTGATAAATGGAATTAAACTCACAAATGAATGGAGAAGACCGCAGCAAGCGCCGCTCTCATTCTGTAACACGGTTGGCTGGTAACTATGAGCCGACCTCAAAGTGGAAGTGGCTATGGGAGAACACCTGTTTAAGTCCTATGACTACCATTGTGTCTTTATCAATTGCACACAATGGCATATAGATCAGAGATTAGAATAAATACATCTGACCTCAGTTAGTCTTCAAGGGAACCTGTCAGGTGATTTATGCTATCTTGTCTGAGCTAGAATGTGATAGTGGGAGAGAAGCTGAGCTATTCAATATGTAGGTTTATATGAATTGGAGCAGGATTTCTGAGTAAACAGCAGAGAAAATACTGACCAGGAATCCTTAAGAGACAATAGGAGTCCTGCTTATCCTGCCCACATACAGTGATTTACAGCTTTTCCTGCATCATTGTGTAGACAGACTGTAAATCTGTGAGGAGGGTCAGCAGCACTTTAAGTTTTACCTACACAGATTTTCTCACCTTTTTTACTCAGAATTTCAGCATCAAATCATAAAACCCTATATATCACAGACCTAAGCTTCTCTCCTCTATCATATAACCCTATATACAGGCCCGGACTGGCCATAGGACAAACCGGGCATTTGCCCGGCGGGCCACTGGGGTCCGGGCCGCAGGGCCGGCTCGGATCGCCCGCCGAGGGGACCAGTGTTTCCCCCCGGCGGGCCCCGAGTCCCGGCGCCTGTCTGTGGCGCGTTACAGGGGCCGCAATGGTCACATCAGCGACCGGACCCCTGTGGCAGGGGACCGACAGGCCCCCATGGCCACACG
Source organism: Phyllomedusa bahiana (assembly GCA_025379985.1). Classification (NCBI taxonomy): domain Eukaryota; kingdom Metazoa; phylum Chordata; class Amphibia; order Anura; family Hylidae; genus Phyllomedusa; species Phyllomedusa bahiana. The sequence goes on along the minus strand of JAODAL010009413.1, from coordinate 92,196 downwards.
GCTGCACGGCCGGGTCACTGACCCAGCCATGCAGCCATCACGGCCGCCGCCTGCACCGCGCGGTGCAAGCAGCAGCCGAGGCTGAACAGCTGGGATCTACTGATCCCGTCTGTAAGCTCCCAGGAGGCCGCGGGGCAGGCGCGTGATGACGTCATCGTGCGCCCGCTCCGCGTCCCGCACACTGCTGCCGGCGGCCTCCGGGGAAGAAGATAAAAGAGGGAAGCAGAGACTATCAGGTAAGGTTTTTACTTATTTTTTAAAAACTACTGCCCTGGCTACCTGTCCTGGCTACTTATATACCAGCCCTGGCTACTTATATACCAGCCCTGGCTACCTGTCCTGGCTAGTTATATACCAGCCCTGGCTACCTGTCCTGGCTAGTTATATACCAGCCCTGGCTACCTGTCCTGGCTACTTATATACCAGCCCTGGCTACTTATATACCAGCCCTGGCTACCTGTCCTGGCTACTTATATACCAGCCCTGGCTACCTGTATACATGCCCTGCCTAGCTATATACCAGCCCTGGCTACCTGTATACCTGCCGTGTCTAGCAGAAAACTGACCTGTCTAGCTGTATACCTGCCCTGACTAGTTGTATACCTGCCCTGGCTACCTGTATACCTGTCCTGCCTAGCTATATACCAGCCCTGGCTACCTGTATACCTGTCCTGCCTAGCTATATACCAGCCCTGGCTACCTGTCCTGCCTAGCTATATACCAGCCCTGGCTACCTGTATACCTGTCCTGCCTAGCTATATACCAGCCCTGTCTACCTTTATACCAGCCCTTCCTAGCTATATACCAGCCCTGGCTACCTGCCCTTCCTAGCTATATACCAGCCCTGGCTTCCTGTCCTGCCTAGCTTTATACAAGCCCTGGCTACCTGTATACCTTCCTGCCTAGCTATATACCAGCCCTGGCTACCTGTCCTGCTTAGCTATATACCAGCCCTGGCTACCTGTCCTGCCTAGCTAAATACCAGCCCTGGCTAACCTGTCCTGCCTAGCTATATACCAGCCCTGGCTCCCTTTGTCCTGGCTAGTTATATACCAGCCCTGGCTACCTGTCCTGGCTAGTTATATCCCAGCCCTGGCTACCTGTCCTGGCTGTTATATACCAGCCCTGGCTACCTGTCTTGCCTAGCTATATACCAGCCTGGCTACCGTATACCTGTCCTGCCTAGCTAATACCAGCCCTGGCTACCTGCCCTCCCTAGCTATTTTACCAGCCCTGGCTACCTGTATACCTGCCTGCCTAGCATAATACCAGCCCTGGATACCTGTATACCTGCCCTACCTAGCTATATACCTGCCCTGGCTACCTGTATACCTGCCCTGCCTAGCTATATACCAGCCCTGGCTACCTGTATGCCAGCCCTGGCTACCTGTATACCTGCCCTGGCTACCTGTAGCCTGCCCTGTCTGCCTATATGCCTGCCCTGTCTGCCTATATGCCTGCCCTGTCTAGCTATATACTGCCCTGTCTAGCTATATACTGCCCTGTCTAGCTGTATACCTGCTCTGTCTAGCTGTATACCAGCCCTGTCTAGCTGTATACCAGCCCTGTCTGCCTATATGCCAGCCCTGTCTGCCTATATGCCAGCCCTGTCTACCTATAAGTGGCCCTGCCTGGCTACATACTGGCCCTGCCTGCCTACATACTGGCCCTGACTGGCTACTAACTGGCCCTGCCTGCCTACATACTGGTCCTGACTGCCTACATACTGGTCCTGACCCTAGCTGGCTAATTACTGCCCCTGGCCCTAGCTGGCTAATTACTGGCCCTAGCTGGCTAATTACTGGCCCTAGCTGGCTAATTACTAGCCCTAGCTGGCTGATTACTGGGGGCAGCCCTAGCTACCTGGCTGATTACTGGGGGCAGCCCTAGCTACATGGCTGATTACTGGGGGCAACCCGACCTACCGGGCTAGTTACTGGGGGCAGCCCTAGCTACCTGGCTAGTTACTGGGGGCAGCCCAAGCTACCTGGCTAGTTACTGGGGGCAGCCCTAGCTACCTGGCTGATTACTGGGGGCAGCCCTAGCTACCTGGCTAGTTACTGGGGGCAGCCCTAGCTACCTGGCTAGTTACTGGGGGCAGCCCTTGCTACCTGGCTAGTTACAGGGGTAGGCCCTGTCTACCTACCTAATGGGGGTCTACCTATTTACATGCCACTTATCTGACATTTTTTAATTTCTAATTTTTAGGGTCTAAAATACGCTGTTTGGGGAATTGATAGGAAAGTGCTGGAAAAGAGTAGTCTAAGATGTATTTGTGGTAAATTCTACAGAGACGAGTAGTGGCCACTAGAAGAAGACCTTGCATGCTGTACCGGACAGAGAAAGAAATGGAAGGGAACGACTCATCAGGGATGACGTCATCGGAGGTTTGGGCCAGAAGGAGACGAAAAGGAGAAGAGAACAACTCCCATCAGAGATGACGTCTCCTGTGAGTCCCTGCTGTCAGGGGTCATTTTACTTCTATCAGTGCTGTATTCATGTGATGGTGACCTGACTACTGGGGATGTGATTGGTGGGGTTGTAGGTTATGTTGGTGCTTATGTAGTGTCAGTGTGGGCTTGTCCCGGATTGTAAAGCAAGCACACACCTGACTCTGTGATGAGGGGCTTCTCTGCACCACTTTTTCTTTCTTGCTTGTGTGTAGGGGGCTCTCACACGGAGCGGTTTTGGTGCATTTTTTGTGTAGAAATGTTCAGCATTAACTGCTCTGCCTTTCTGCACAAAAACGCACCAAAAACACATCAAAAACACTCCGTGTGAAAGCAGCTTTATAGTGCAGTTTATTTTAGAAAGTGGCGAGGTGTGAGAACAAGGGAAATTTTGTAAGCGGATATTGTATGTGGGCTGCTGGGGGCTTTGTGCCAGGGCTGATTTTTTATTCCCAGTCCGGCCCTGCCTATATATCACAGACCTAAGCTCCTCTCCTCTATCATATAACCCTATATATCACAGAGCTCAGCTTCTCTCCTCTATCATATAACCCTATATATCACAGAGCTCAGCTTCTCTCCCTCTATCATATAACCCTATATATCACAGAGTTCAGCTTCTCTCCCTCTATCATATAATCCTATATATCACAGATCTCAGCTTCTCTCCTCTATCATATAACCCTATATATCTCAGAGTTCAGCTTCTCTCCTCTATCATATTACCCTATATATCACAGAGCTCAGCTTATCTCCTCTATCATATAACCCTATATATCACAGAGCTCAGCTTCTCTCCTCTATCCTATAACCCTACAGTATATATCACAGAGATCAGCTCCTCTTCTCTATCATATAACCCTATATATCACAGAGCTCAGCTCCCCTCCTCTCTCATATAACCCTGTATATCACAGAGCTCAGCTTCTCTCCCTCTATCATATAACCCTATATATCACAGAGCTCAGCTTCTCTCCTCTATCATATAACCCTATATATCACAGAGCTCAGCTTCTCTCCTCTATCATATAACCATCATTAATGATCTTACAAAGGGATTACACAGTAGAATATCGATCTTTGCAGACGATACTAAGCTCTGTACAGTAATCAACACACTACAGGATCATGTGTTATTACAAAGGGATCTGGATAAGTTGATGGCCTGGGCAGGGAACTGGCTGATGAGGTTTAATACAGAAAAATGCAAGGTTATGCACATGGGGAGGAAAAATCCATTACACGATAACATGTTAAATGGAAAAAGGCTGGGTAAAAGTGACATGGAGAAGGACTTGGGAATCCTAGTGGACAGTAAACTTAATTGTAGCAGCCAGTGTCAGACAGCAGCTGCCAAGGCAAGCAGGATCATGGGGTGCATTAAAAGGGGCATAGAGGCACATGATGAGAACATTATTCTCCCATTATACAAGTCACTGGTCAGACCACAGATGGAATATTGTGGACAGTATTAGGCACCAGTGCACAGGAAATACATTGTATAGCTTGAACAGGTACAAAGGCGGCAACAAAAATAATAAAAGGACCAGGTGGACTACAATACTCAGAAAGATTAGCAAGATTAGGGTTATTTAGTTTAGAGAAAAGACGGCTCCGGGGGGACATAATAAATATGTTTAAATACATCAAAGGTCAATCTAGAGATCTCTCCCAAGATTTATTTATACCCGGGGCTGTATCTAGAACAAGGGGGCATCCTTTACATCTTGAGGAACGAAAGTTTCTACATAAACATAGAAAGGGATTCTTTACCGTAAGAGCAGTGAGACTATGGAATTCTCTGCCAGAGGGACTGGTCATGGTGAATTCAATAACAGTTCAAAAAGGGTTTGGATGCATTTCTGGAGCGTAATAATATAACAAGTTATAGTGTCTAGGATTCTGGAGGGGGGTCATTGATCCAGGGATTTTTCTGATTGCCAGATTGGAGTCGGGAAGGAATTTTTCCCCAAAATGAGGACAATTGGCTTCTACCTCATTGGGTTTTTTGCCTTCCTCTGGATCAACACCTTAGCACAACAGGCTGAACTGAATGGACGTCTTGTCTTTTTTCGGCCTTACAAACTATGAAACTATGAAACCCTATATATCACAGAGCTCAGCTTCTCTCCTCTATCATATAACACTACAGTATATATCATAGAGCTCAGCTTCTCTCCTCTATCATATAACCCTATATATCACAGAGCTCAGCCGCTCTCCTCTATCATATAACTCAATATATCACAGAGCTCAGCTTCCTCTCCTCTATCATATAACCCTATATATCACAGAGCTCAGCTTCTCTCCTCTATCATATAACCCTATATATCATAGAGCTCAGTTTCTCTCCTCTATCATATAACCCTATATATCACAGAGCTCAGCTTCTCTCCTCTATCATATAACCCTATATATCACAGAGCTCAGCTTCTCTCCCTCTATCATATAACCCTATATATCACAGAGCTCAGCTCCTCTCCTCTATCATATAACCCTATATATCCCCAGAGCTCAGCTTCTCTCCCTCTATCATATAACACTATAAATCACAGACTCAGCTTCTCTCCCTCTATCATATAACCCTATATATCATAGGGCGCAGTTTCTCTCCTCTATCATATAACCCTATATATCACAGAGCTCAGCTTCTCTACTCCATCATATAACCCTATATATAACAGAGCTCAGCTTCTCACCTCCTTCATATGTCCCCATGTATCACAGAGCTCAGCTTTCCTCCTCTATAATATATAATATAACTCCATATATATTATAATGTGAAAGTTGCAGTGGAAATAGGATTATCATATTTTTCCTATTGTTGGGCTCTCAGTAATCAGCTGTAATTTGTTTAATTTTCCTACAGCACCACTACAGGGCAAATTAAGCATTACACAGTTGTCATCAAAATCAATGATTTATTTGTGCAATACATGGACATATTGGGTCCTCTCAAGAAAGAGAGGCTTTTTGTAGCTAGGTTAGGTTAATAGATGTGGGGGTGGGGGCCTGACTTCCTGAGCTCAATCTAGGGGTTGTCCGACGCTCCTTTTTTAATTTTTACTATGGTACAGGAACTGGAAAAATATTTAAAAAAATCTTCTTAACGCATGTTTGATCTAGGACTGCGCCACCCAGTCCCTTCCACTGGTCTTCTGTCATCTTCCCACTCAGGTCAAACAGACCATCACCACTGCAGCCTGACATCGCTGTTTGGGGCCTTGACTAGTTAACATGACCACTGCAGCACACTGCAAACCGAAAGACAACAGAAGACCAGCTAATAGGACCATATAGACTCTGGTCTCTGCACCTTACCTAAATTCTCACACCATGCTGTTTCACAGAGCCACAGGCAGCTTCAGGCTCACACTTCCTGGTTAGGCTGTGGGTGGCTTTACAGCAGTGATTGGCACATCAGCTCTGCTGTTTCGGGTTCAGCTTATTAGAAGGACATTATTGCGGGAGATTTATAAGTTGCAGTGCACAAGGCTACAGCACTCAGGGTATGTTCACACGGTGTGAACATACGTTATTAGATGTGTGTTTAGATCCGTTTGTCGGACCCTAAATGGACCCAAACACGTATCTAATAAATAGCAGTGTGATTTTACATTTTGATCGCCGTTGCGTTTCTCACTACGTCTTTGGGATCCGTCTTTTAGATCCGTTTTAAGAAAACTATAGGGTGCGATCCTGCTGCAACCAAAATGCATCCAAATACGCACCTGCGTGTTGGATACGTGTTGGATCCGTTTTGGATCCAATCGACGCTGCCTTTTTTGATGCAATTTTCGGATCCAAAATCGGATCCAAAAACACCACGTGAACAACCCCTAAAGGGTTATATTTGTTATTAAGTAACTTAACTCCTTAAGCCGAACGCCTGAAAAGTACTTAATGATCAGCAAATTTTTTCAGTTTTTGCCTCCTTGCGTTTCAACTTTCTTATTTTTCCAATGATGCAGTTGTATGAGGCCTTGTTTTATTCGAGACGAGTTGTACTTTATGGGGGAATAGTTTAAGTTCACTTATAAATAATTTCAGAATTTTTTTTTCAATTTTAAAAAAATGTTTTTTGTTTTTATACATTTTTTTATACCATTCACATTTCACACTTAACAACTTGTTAAATTAATTCTACAGGTTATTACGGTCGTGTGGATACCTAATATGTGTAGGGTTTTTTGTGTGTGTAATGTATGCACAATTATTTTTTATTAAATAGTTTTTTTTTATTTTTTTTATTTTTTTACACTTTTTATTTTTTTTACTTTTTTTTTTTTTTTAAATCCCATGAAGAGAGAACTGTTACTTTTTTTTTTTACACTTAGTAATGTATTAGCATATTCATATATGTCTGACACCGGCAGTGATCAGGACAGCTCACAGTGTGCCCTGATCAATGGCTTCTTACACAGACAGCCTTGGGGCCACTCTAGGTCCCCAGGGCTGACTGTGCAGCCATTCCCCGGGCTCTGTTGGGTCACCGGGTGTTCCGATCACCCGACAGAACAGGGAAACCCTTTGATTGCGCAGCGGTGACGATCCGTGGCAATCAAAGGGTTAAAGCACCGGGGAGCGGAGGTTTCCCCCGGTGCTCGCAGGAGCTGCACTGGGAACAGGGCTGTGTAGTACAGCCCCGATCTTAGCGCTGCTCCGGCGCCGGGCGCTGCAAACTCCGATGTCTGCAGAGACGCCAACAGACGTCGCTGCAGACGGACGACCTGAAATGCCCGCCGTCAAAAGACGGTGGGTGGTCTTTAAGGAGCTAAACAAGCACCGGTCCTGCAAATAAGACTCAGTAGGGAGTGACGTCACCATCCTGGCCAGGAATGCTAGAGCTTGTTAGAGCAGAGAAAGGTGGCAGGTAACCTTGGGAAGCTTGTATACAAATGCAGAAGATAAGATATGCTCTAGGTCTGAAGGGAAGCAAAATTAGAACAGCAATGTACAGTACTTGGTAATAGTGTTTATTTACCTTTGCCTAAATATTTAAAGCTAATCATCTGAAAAGAGAATACTCCTTTAAAGTTAAAGAAGCGGAGTCGGACATCCCCTTTAATTCAGAAACCACTAACAGGGTAACTGAAAGAGGAGACAAAACCAGCTCACCTCAACCACAGTTGTTCAGCAGTGTTCAAATTCTATTCATAGCAACTCCGTGCTCGAATCCGCGCTCCATGGAACGTAAGGCAAGTAGTAGGTAAGACAAAAAGGTGGATTGGCACAAGGTTGTTGCTAAAATCCGAAATCCGTTTATTTGAAGAACAACAAATAGCAAATGCCACAAAAGAACAAACGTGCATGGGGGACGACCAGAGGGGTGGCGAGCTGATGCGTTTCGGGCTACGTACTGCCCTTAGTCTTAGCTACAACTGAACGTTGGTAAAGCCCTCTTATAGTGCATTAAAAACAACAATCTAATTAAAATACAATTGTTAACATCTGTTGGCACGTACCTGGAAGTCGTACAGCACGCCCCAGCAAGATACGATAACACATGTGACCGACTCGTACCACAGGAACCGGAAAAGTATGCGTTCCAAGTGGCGGAAGTGACCTCACTTCACAACCGGGTACAGCGGAGATGCGTTGCTAGGAAATGACGTAGATAAGTAAAACAATACTGTCCGTACAACCTATTATGTCGTACTGCAGAGCTACATTAATGCGGAATGGAAAATCCACAAATAACACTCGACCAGACGACATTCCAGGTAACATGCCATAACAGAACGTTTTTTGGTGTTTATAACGACAAAAAGACTAAACGTATTGAAAGCTATTCTGCATTGTACTAAATGTCAGAGGTTATAAACATACATATGAAGAATAAAGCATATTATATGGTCAAATATATTACATTATTAAATTTTCTTCACTTCAATGTTATTTCCTGTTTTATCCCAATTGTGTTTTTATATTATTATTTTTGAAGATTGTTTAATTGAATATTAACTTATAACTGTTTTGGTGGGAGGAAAATATCTATAAATATGTCCGTTATAGATGTCAATAATCATGTCAATGATGAAACATTATTTCCCTGCGTAAATTTAAACCTTGAGGAACAATAGTATTAAGAACTAAAATCCAATAGGCCTCTCTATCTCTTACAAGGTATTCCCAATCACCACCTCGAGCTGGCCTGCGTACCCGTTCTATAACCCTAACCTGTAATCCTTTGGTTTGAGACCCATGACAGTCAACAAAATGCTGAGCTGCATTTGACTTATTTAATCGATTCACATTAGAAATGTCGTTTAAGTGTTCTAAAAAACGAACTGTGCTACCAACATAAATTAAATTGCACAAGGTGCAAATTATGGTGTAAATCACATGGTGTGAGTTTCAGTTTGTGTAACTTTGATGTTATAGATTCTCGTTTGGTCTGAGTTGGAAAAATTTTGACAAGGAAATGCATAACTGCAGGTCTTGCACGGGTGGAAACCACATTTAAAGAACCCTTTGAAGCGCAACCAAATAGGTTTATCATTTTTGTTTTTGGAGAGGGATACTGATTGAGGCGATAGAATATCACTTATAGTTTTCGGTTTCCTTGCTACTATACGGCAGCCATCTTGTAATATAGAATCTAAGATTGCATCCTCCTGTAAAATAGGTAGATATTTCCATATTACTTTTTTTATTGCATTGAACTGATGACTATGGTCTAATACTAATACCGGTTTCTCAGTTTTATTTCCCCTATTGGGGAGATCTGTTGGGAGATTTGTGACAGATAACAACTCTTCCCTAGAACGTTTGTCCACAATTTGTTCCGCTCTCCTTAATGTCCAGTCCGGGTAACCTCTGGCTTTTAATCTGTTATTTATGACAGTTTTTTCAACATTATAATCAACTGGAAGACTGCAATTACGTTTCGCCCTCGTCAGTTCCCCTACCGGTATTGACTTTTTTGTATGATGTGTATGAAAACTCTTATAATGTAGAATCGTGTTGCCACTGGTGGGTTTACGGAAGGTTTGAGAAACAATAATTTGGTTAGGAAATCCTGTCAGCTTCAGATCCAAGAGCGTAATAGCGACGTCCTGGATTTGATGAGTAAATCTCAGATTAAAAGGATTATTGTTCAGATAATCCAAAAAAGAGTGTACGGCAGGCGCATCGCCCCTCCAGATAAGGAGGAGATCGTCAATGTACTCCACAAATGGGTTAGATTCTGAAAAAATGTATTGTTTTTCCCACCAAGAAACGGTGAGATTTGCCAATGATGGCAAATATTTTGTGCCCATTGAGACGCCTCTAGTTTGTAAATAAATGAGACCCTGATAAGAAAAATAATTATGGTGCATCAAAAAATCCGTAACCATAAGTATATATTGTATCAAGTCTGTTGAATACATACTAAATGTCTCTAGATGATACTGTAATGCTGTTAGTGCTACCTTATGGGGAATGCTGGTATATAATGACTCGATATCACACGTCAACCAATTCATGTCATCCGACCAAATTTTGTATTGCAGGTTACCCAGGACATCCTTGGTGTCCCTAAGATATCCCGGTACGCGTTGCACCAGGGGTTGTAAGTAAGAGTCAAGCCACTGGCAGAGGCGCTCCAAGAGGGACCCGATACCAGAGACAATTGGACGCATTGGAGGCGAATCCTTCTTTTTATGAATTTTAGGTAGCCTATAAAGTATGGGCATAATAGGATAATCAATTAATAAAAAAATCCAATTGTCTCTGGTTCAGGACCCCCAAGGATAACCCCTCCTTGTTGTAATTCACAGAGAAAGTTAGCAGTCGGATCGGCATCCAGTTTACAATAAGTGGACACATCTTGTAGCATAAGTAACATCGCTGCATTATAATCCTGCACATTCATCACAACTACTGTTCCCCCCTTGTCTGCCATCCTAATGACAACATCATTATTCTTCTGTAAATCATACAAAGCTTTGCGCTGTGCTGTAAAGAGATTAAGGTGGCTAGACACAGGGGAAACAGAGTTCGTAATAGCTCGAAGATCACGTTCTATTAACAGCTGGAAACGATCCATAGCATTTGTTCTCGACTGCAACGGATAAAAATTCTTATTACTTAGCTTAATTTGAGTAACATGTGCTTCTTCAATTATGCTAGAATTATGTGCTAATTCCTGTAGACATAGAAGGGACAATTGTTCCTTAAAGGAAAGTGCATTGTATATATTATCTGGTGGATACTTGTCAACTTCTTGTTTAGATTTTTGACTGTCCCAAAAGTGTCGACGTAAGGATAATGAACGAATGAATCTATTGATGTCCTTTAAAGTTGAAAAAAAATCTAAATTCTCCTCTAGGCCAAAATTTAATCCCAGAGAAAGGACCGACGTTTGATTCTGGGTAAGAATGCAGGAGGATAAATTCAAGACATCAATAGTAGTACTTTCTGTGGGTGTTACTTGTTCTTCCTGGTTTGCATCTTTTCTTTTATTTTTGTGTCGACTCCCTCCTCTTCTGATACGTTTTTTGCCGACTTGTTCTTCTTGGGGTTTTTTGGATGTTTATAATAGGATAAATTTTGTGAGGTATTTGTGAAACATCGCTGGTGGAAGCCACAGATTCTCCAGACTCCTGTTCTTCCTCATCATTTGAGATAGAATTGATGGAACTAAAGCTTACTCTTTTTCTGTATTTATTTTTTCTCCAACTATTTTTCTTCCATCTAGGTTTCAGAATGGACTGTGGTGGATTCATTCCAGACACTCTCCTCCCCCATTCATATACTTGATTTTGTTCATAGTCGTTGATATTGCGGTCAAATTTCTGCTTCTTACTCGCCATAATAGCTTCCTCCAATTTTGAAATATTGTTTTTTACCTGTTGCAGATCATCTTCAAAGGTTGTAATCTCTTTGAAAGTTTGAATGTCCTGTTCCAACTTCTTCATGTCTTTGGAGATTTCTTCCAACCTAATATCTTCATATTGGGTAATAAGTTCCATTAACTGTGTAGAACAGGAACTTAAAATTTGGTTCCATTGGGTGACAAACTCCTCTGAGTAGACGGTAGTAGGTATTTTTTTAATCCGAAGTCCTCTAGGTATCATGTTCTGTTTCAAATAATTACGCAGGGTGGTCACATCCCACCAAATGCGCATTTCCTGCGCCATTAACTTTTCATATGACTTTAATGCATTACAAAAGTCCATTCCCCTCTGGTCAGTTCCCTTTTTCCTTTGAAATACAGCTGCAGCCTTTTCATCTCTGCCTTGTGCATAGGCCATTCTGTAGATAGCTGCAGCACTGCCACGTTTGCTATATTAAGAATTTGCAAATTCTAATTGAGGCATACGTTGCAGGAGGGAGCACGGTATACAACCATGGAAAATAGTAAATAAGAGAAGACAAAACCAGCTCACCTCAACCACAGTTGTTCAGCAGTGTTCAGCAGTGTTCAAATTCTATTCATAGCAACTCCGTGCTCGAATCCGCGTTCCATGGAACGCAAGGCAAGTAGTAGGTAAGACAAAAAGCTGGATTGGCACCAAGGTTGTTTCTCAAACCTTCCGTAAACCCACCAGTGGCAACACGATTCTACATTATAAGAGTTTTCATACACATCATACAAAAAAGTCAATACCGGTAGGGGAACTGACGAGGGCGAAACGTAATTGCAGTCTTCCAGTTGATTATAATGTTGAAAAAACTGTCATAAATAACAGATTAAAATCTAGAGGTTACCCGGACTGGACATTAAGGAGAGCGGAACGAATTGTGGACAAACGGTCTAGGGACGAGTTGTTATCTGCCACAAGTCTTCCAGCAGACCTCCCCAACAGAGGGAATAAAACTGAGAAACCGGTATTTGTATTAGACCATAGTCACCAGTTCAATGCAATAAAAAAAGTAATATGGAAATATCTACCTATTTTACAGGAGGATGCAATCTTAGATTCTATATTACAAGATGGCTGCCGTATAGTAGCAAGGAAACCGAAAACTATCAGTGATATTCTATCGCCTCGATCAGCATCCCTCTCCAAAAACAAAAATGATAAACCTATTTGGTTGCGCTTCAAAGGGTTCTTTAAATGTGGTTTCCACCCGTGCAAGACCTGCAGTTATGCATTTCCTTGTCAAAATTTTTCCAACTCAGACCAAACGAGAATCTATAACATCAAAAGTTACACAAACTGAAACTCACACCATGTGATTTACACCATAATTTGCACCTTGTGCAATTTAATTTATGTTGGTAGCACAGTTCGTAAACATAAAACTCGTTTTTTAGAACACTTAAACGACATTTCTAATGTGAATCGATTAAATAAGTCAAATGTAGCTCAGCATTTTGTTGACTGTCATGGGTCTCAAACCAAGGGATTACAAGTTAGGGTTATAGAACGGGTACGTAGGCCAGCTCGAGGTGGTGACTGGGAATATCTTGTGAGAGATAGAGAGGCTTATTGGATTTTAGTTCTTAATACTATTGTTCCTCAAGGTTTAAATTTACGCAGGGAAATAATGTTTCATCATTGACATGATTATTGACATCTATAACGGACATATTTATAGATATTTTCCTCCCACCAAAACAGTTATAAGTTAATATTCAATTAAACAATCTTCAAAAATAATAATATAAAAACACAATTGGGATAAAACAGGAAATAACATTGAAGTGAAGAAAATTTAATAATGTAATAGTATTTGACCATATAATATGCTTTATTCTTCATATGTATGTTTATAACCTCTGACATTTAGTACAATGCAGAATAGCTTTCAATATGTTTAGTCTTTTTGTTGTTATAAACACCAAACAATGTTCTGTTATGGCATGTTACCTGGAATGTCGTCTGGTTAAGTGTCGTTTGTGGATTTTCGGTTCCGCATTGATGTGGTTCTGCAGTACGACATAATAGGTTGTACGGATAGTATCGTTTTACTTATTTACGTCACTTCCTAGCAACGCGTCCTCGCTGTACCCGGTTGTGAAGTGAGGTCACTTCCGCCACTTGGAACGCATACTTTTCCGGTTCCTGTGGTACGAGTCGGACACATGTGTTACCGTATCTTGCTGGGGCGTGCTGTACGACTTCCAGGTACGTGCCAACAGATGTTAACAATTGTATTTTAATTAGATTGTTGTTTTTAATGCACTATAAGAGGGCTTTTGGTCAATACAAATGGTGAACCGGCAGGTAATAAAACGTATCAAACTTTAATAGTTTCCATTAAAATAGAGTAAGACATTAGTCCGTACTTATACAGAGTGTCCATGTTCGTATAGATAAGGAAAATATACTCAGTGTTAAGTTGCGGCGTGCCACGCCGGTCGGATTCAGTCCATGGCGCCGCTCATCTGGCAGGAGAGCATGAAGACGCCGACATCCGAGCCGAACAGGTGAACTCGCGGACGTTTCGGGGATAACTCCTCCCCTTCCTCAAGCGCATAGCCCACAGGCACTGGTCACTCTTAAATAGACAGATTAAAACCAATGAACATATAACAAGTCGACATTTCTAGTGTTTAAAGGAAGACCCTCAAGTTAAGATTTTCGTTAAGCCCTTTCGGAGTTAATGCCTCCAGAGTTACTATCCAGTACGCTTCGCATCTGAGTAGTTTCGTAGTTATTTGGGTAGGGTCCTCACAATATACCTTTTCAAGTATACAGCACCGCAACTCTGAAAGTCCATGACCCATTGTTGAGAAGTGGCGTGCTACTGACGTTTCACCGAATGTTGTTTTTTTATTCTCATCATTATTTGGTTGTACACCCTGTACTTGTTGTATTTGCTTTTTAAACATTCGGATTGCGGAACGGTGTTCATTAATCCTAACCTTCACTGCCCTGGCTGTTTGGCCAACGTACACCTGTCCACATGGGCATTTAAGCATATAAATGACACCGGTACTGTCGCAGGTATGGAAACCTCTGATCCTAATGGGGTGACCCTTAGTTGGATGACAGACATGGTCCCCCTTAATGATGGAGGAACAGTTTTGGCATCGCAGACAGGCGAACGTACTGGACCTAGTTCTACTAAGGTTGGGCTGTATCTTCATCTTTTTAGTTTTAAAATCTGAAGATACTATTTTTTGTCCCAGGGTTTTGCCCTTTTGGTACACCCATCGAGGTGGATTTCTAAATAGGTGGCCATATTTAATATCGCTACGTAAGATGTTCCAATATTTTAAGATTGCTTGTTTGATTAATCCTGCATGCCCATCATAAGTAGATGTATATAGGAATCGCTGATCGTTTTGTTGTTTAGGTTTGTTATCTAACAAACTAATTCTATTCAGAGTGAAGACCTCCATCCCCAGCTGTCTAATATCTCTTTCGCTATACCCTCTCTCTACAAATTTTTTAATGATGTTTTCCATATTCATTAGATAGCTGGCATCGTCCGAACATATGCGACGTGCTCTGACAAATTGTGATTTAGCTATACCCTTAAACGTATGCAGGGCATGTTGGCTAGTACGCAATAAAATATTATTGCGATCAGTAGCTTTGGAATATAGGGAGGTGTGAAAAACAGCCCCCTGTTTCTCAACCCACACGTCCAGGTATGAAATAGCTTTAAGATCCTTGGTGAGAGAAAATTTAATAAGCGGATGAATGCCATTCAGATATGCGACGAATTCCTCCAGCTGTGGCTCAGATCCTGACCACAGCAGGAAGATATCGTCCACATATCTGTACCATGCAACGATGAAAGCCCCGTATTCTGACCGGAGCACTGATTGATTCTCAAAGTGTCTCATGTAGACATTGGCATAGCTTGGAGCTACAGGGGACCCCATCGAGGTCCCCTGCAGCTGCAAGTACATCCGATCGCCAAACCGAAAAAAGTTTTTTGTGAGCACTATATCCAACAGTTGTAACAGAAAGCCAATTTTAGAGTTAGATAATTCTGGGTTCTGGCACAGGACCTCCCTGACCGCCACCATCCCTTCTTCATAGGGATATTATAAACAGAGATTTAATATCTAATGTACATAACCAATAACTCCTGTACAATCAATGTCTTGTATAAGCCTCAAAAATTAGCCCGTGTCCTGAAGAATATAGTGCTCTTTTTTAATAATGGGTTGGAGGTATGTATCCACGTATGCAGCTAGAGGCTCAAGAAGCGACCCGATGCAGGACACTATAGGGCGTCCGGGGGGTTTTTCCATAGACTTATGTATTTTTGGAACCATGTAAAGTATCGGTGTACGAGGGTTGTCTTTAGTCAATATTTTCTTAGTTTGTTCTGAAATCACATTTTGCTCTACTGCATCTTGTAATACGTTATGAATAGTGATACTAAACTCTTGCGTTGGATTATCTTTTAGTTCTCTATAGACGGCTGGATCTTGTAATTGGGACAGAGCTTCCTGAAGGTATGGACCAGTGTCCATCACCACGGAGGCTCCCCCTTTATCTGCTTTCTTGATGATAATCGACTGATCATCCCCAAGTTGTTTCAAAGCTATTTTTTCACGCCTAGTTAGGTTATTCTTTGTGTGTCTACATTTTTTGGAAGAAAGAATAACTACAAGAGCAGACGACAAGACACTGCAATTCCTTGGAGAGCAACAACAAGGTGCCATCCCCAAGAAAAACGCAAGGACAAGGAAGAAAAACAGCCCTCTCTAGTGGTGAACCTCTCCTCTAAAGAATTAACTGCAGCCCAACAAGCTGTTATTGACAAAGGATTGAACTTTGTTCCCAACCAAGATATAGGGATTTTTGACTTTAATGTGGATTTTTATAAATTTTGTCGCAATATACGTTTGAAAATGTTTTTTTCTGCTTCCCAGAACGAACAGGGACCTAGGGGTGACCAGGGTAAAAAGATCTCCAAGAAACTAAAAGTACATAGCCAATTTGACCCGCCGATTAACAGCTCGGCGCTTGATGTATTCCAACAACTTGTAACTAATGAAGTTACAGAACAGTGGAAGACCAAACGTAGACACACAAAGAATAACCTAACTAGGCGTGAAAAAATAGCTTTGAAACAACTTGGGGATGATCAGTCGATTATCATCAAGAAAGCAGATAAAGGGGGAGCCTCCGTGGTGATGGACACTGGTCCATACCTTCAGGAAGCTCTGTCCCAATTACAAGATCCAGCCGTCTATAGAGAACTAAAAGATAATCCAACGCAAGAGTTTAGTATCACTATTCATAACGTATTACAAGATGCAGTAGAGCAAAATGTGATTTCAGAACAAACTAAGAAAATATTGACTAAAGACAACCCTCGTACACCGATACTTTACATGGTTCCAAAAATACATAAGTCTATGGAAAAACCCCCCGGACGCCCTATAGTGTCCTGCATCGGGTCGCTTCTTGAGCCTCTAGCTGCATACGTGGATACATACCTCCAACCCATTATTAAAAAAGAGCACTATATTCTTCAGGACACGGGTCAATTTTTGAGGCTTATACAAGACATTGATTGTACAGGAGTTACTTGGTTATGTACATTAGATATTAAATCTCTGTTTACTAATATCCCCTATGAAGAAGGGATGGTGGCGGTCAGGGAGGTCCTGTGCCAGAACCCAGAATTATCTAACTCTAAAATTGGCTTTCTGTTACGACTGTTGGATATAGTGCTCACAAAAAACTTTTTTCGGTTTGGCGATCGGATGTACTTGCAGCTGCAGGGGACCTCGGTGGGGTCCCCTGCAGCTGCAAGTTATGCCAATGTCTACATGAGACACTTTGAGAATCAATCAGTGCTCCGGTCAGAATACGGGGCTTTCATCGTTGCATGGTACAGATATGTGGACGATATCTTCCTGCTGTGGTCAGGATCTGAGCCACAGCTGGAGGAATTCGTCGCATATCTGAATGGCATTCATCCGCTTATTAAATTTTCTCCACCAAGATCTTAAAGCTATTTCCTACCTGGACGTGTGGGTTGAGAAACAGGGGGCTGTTTTTCACACCTCCCTATATTCCAAAGCTACTGATCGCACTAATATTTTATTGCGTACTAGCCAACATGCCCGGCATACGTTTAAGGGTATAGCTAAATCACAATTTGTCAGAGCACGTCGCATATGTTCGGACGATGCCAGCTATCTAATGAATATGGAAAACATCATTAAAAAATTTGTAGAGAGAGGGTATAGCGAAAGAGATATTAGACAGCTGGGGATGGAGGTCTTCACTCTGAATAGAATTAGTTTGTTAGATAACAAACCTAAACAACAAAACGATCAGCGATTCCTATATACATCTACTTATGATGGGCATGCAGGATTAATCAAACAAGCAATCTTAAAATATTGGAACATCTTACGTAGCGATATTAAATATGGCCACCTATTTAGAAATCCACCTCGATGGGTGTACCAAAAGGGCAAAACCCTGGGACAAAAAATAGTATCTTCAGATTTTAAAACTAAAAAGATGAAGACACAGCCCACCCTTAGTAGAACTAGGTCCGGTACGTTCGCCTGTCTGCGATGCCAAAACTGTTCCTCCATCATTAAGGGGGACCATGTCTGTCATCCAACTAAGGGTCACCCCATTAGGATCAGAGGTTTCCATACCTGCGACAGTACCGGTGTCATTTATATGCTTAAATGCCATGTGGACAGGTTACGTTGGCCAAACAGCCAGGGCAGTGAAGGTTAGCTTAATGAACACCGTTCCGCAATCCGAATGTTTAAAAAGCAAATACAACAAGTACAGGGTGTACAACCAAATAATGATGAGAATAAAAAAACAACATTCGGTGAAACGTCAGTAGCACGCCACTTCTCAACAATGGGTCATGGACTTTCAGAGTTGCGGTGGTGTATACTTGAAAAGGTATATTGTGAGGACCCTACCCAAATAACTACGAAACTACTCAGACGCGAAGCGTACTGGATAGTAACTCTGGAGGCATTAACTCCGAAAGGGCTTAACGAAAATCTTAACTTGAGGGTCTTCCTTTAAACACTAGAAATGTCGACTTGTTATATGTTCATTGGTTTTAATCTGTCTATTTAAGAGTGACCAGTGCCTGTGGGCTATGCGCTTGAGGAAGGGGAGGAGTTATCCCCGAAACGTCCGCGAGTTCACCTGTTCGGCTCGGATGTCGGCGTCTTCATGCTCTCCTGCCAGATGAGCGCCGCCATGGACTGAATCCGAACGGCATGGCACGCCGCAACTTGACACTGAGTATATTTTCCTTATCTATACGAACATGGACACTCTGTATAAGTACGGACTAATGTCTTACTCTATTTTAATGGAACCTATTAAAGTTTGATACGTTTTATTACCTGCCGGTTCACCATTTGTATTGGCCAAGTGCACTGTGGGATTGGAGGTCCCGTATTGCAACCGAGCTATATATACTCAGGTGTAGACAAAGGAAGGGCTTAGCTATATAAAAAAGCGAACTATAAGAGGGCTTTACCAACGTTCATTTGTAGCTAAGACTAAGGGCAGTACGTAGCCCGAAACGCGTCAGATCACCACCCCTCGGGTCGTCCCGTATGCACGTTTTGTTCTTTTGTGGCATTTGCTATTTGTTGTTCTTCAAATAAACAGATTTCGGATTTTAGAAACAACCTTGGTGACAATCCACATTTTTGTCTTTCCTAATAAATGAAAGAGGGTTTTATAAACCGGACAAGTATTTTGAACATGCAATGCCCTTGCTTCCTGCAGTGTAATGGACTGCGCTAATGATTGCTGAAGCTCACAACTACAGCTGGCCTATAAGCCACTAGAAAAGAATTTGCCAGTGAGCCATAGGGTATACGCCATTTTTGCCCAGTGCTCCTCTGTTGGCTATCTCTGCCAAAAGACCATTTGTTTCATTTGGTTCTCTTTGTCACGTTTATGACTACGTGAAGAGTTGAACACACTTAGGTGAAATTTTTGCAGGAATCTAGAGTCTTCAGGATAACAAAGCCCCACTATATGGAATACAAAGCCAAGGAGACTTGAAAGAGAACCCTATAACACTTTCATGTCTTCAAGCTTTAATGTCTTCAAACTAATCTGTAACGAAGCAATATTACAGATTACATCTTGCTCTGTCATGTGATCATTTACCTCTTCATGGTGGACTTCTAGGTATTGGAATCAGAATTTCATGCAATGCTTTATCTTGGGAAGACTGCAATAAATCATGTAGCCACATAATGCTATATAATGGAGCTTTAAGAAGTAGGAAGACAAGTCAATTAACACTTGACTCATGAGCTTAAATAGTCATGTGGGGGAAACTATAATATAGACATAGACATACATTTTTATATGGGGTTTAGGGGCTATTGATAGGCTTCCTACAATAAGAAACCTATATACTGATATTGACCCCTTAAGCCCCAGGCCTGAAAAGACCTTAATGACCAGCATTTAATTATATTTTTTACACCATTCACATTTCACAGTAAATAACCCATTAGATTATTTCTACAGGTTATTATGGTCGTGTGGATACTTAGGGCCACATGGATGAAAACTGTCTAGGTCTAAAATTCACTTTGTTGCCCGTAGCAACCAATTAGAGCCCATAGCAACAAATTAGAGCGCCCCTTTCATTTTTCCAGAGCTCTATATGAAATGTAAGGGGAGCTCTGATTGGTTACTATGGGCAACAAAGTGAGTTTTAGACCTAGACAGTTTTCATACATGTGGCCCTTAATATTTGTAGGGTTTTTTTGTGCGTAATGTAGGCACAATAATATTTTACTAGATATTTATTTTTATTTTATTTTTTCACACTTTTTTTGTTTTACTTCTGTTTTTAATCCCTTTAAGAGATAACTGTTGTACTATTTTGTTTTTTATACTTGGTAATATATCAGCATACATGAATATGCTAATACATTATAATCTGTGTCAATTTGACAAAGGCAGCAATCATAGGCAGACTGTGATTGCTGCCTGTTTCAAACTGACACAGATTGTGACTTCTTACACAGAAAGTCCTGTGAACACTTTAGGTCCCCGGGCTCTGTCAGGTCACTGGGAGTCTCAATCACCTGATGGAGCAGGGAAAAGCCCTATTGAGGGTTAAGCGGCAAGGAGCAGAGGTTTCCTCTGCTCCCCAGCGCTTACAGACACTGCTCTAGGAACAGAGCTATTAAGCTCTGTTCCTAGCGCATCTGCGAGACTGGGAGCCGCAAACGAGCAGAGAGAAAAAAAACGACCTGTGTAGACTACAGGTCGTTTTTTTTCTATTAAAGTCTATGGGCTGCTTAAACGTCAGATTTTCAGTGGTTTTAGAATACTAAAACCACTGAAAATACGATCGTTTTTTCATGCCGTAGAGACATAGCCTTAGGGTATGTTCCCACGGGCAAATTTCAGCGCGCATTTCATGTCGTATTTGCGCTCTAATACGAGCGAGATGCGCAACGAAATTACGGTAATCCATAGTTCTCATAGATAACTATGGATTACGCCTCCTCTCCCCAGGCGTACAATAGGATCGTATTGTACGCGCGGGGAGGTAAGTGACAGTCAATTACTTGCGGCGAATACGCGCTGCAAGCAATGAATGTCAATGGGGCCGGCAGGCTGCCGCCCTCCCCCCACCCCCCCCGCCGCGGGATTACACGCTGATTAGCTCGACTCCCAAATCACCCGGCATAATTGCGGCTGTACTGTATGCGCAGCAATTACGCCGTGTGAACATAGCCTTAGACTTCACACTGCATTCATTCATGTCATTTATGAAACTGTTTAAGTGTAAGACTGTCCCTGTTGCCCATAGTAACCAATCAGAGCTAATAGCAACCAATCAGAGCTCAGCTTTCATTTTCCAAAGCAGCATAAGAAATGAAAGCAGAGGTCTGATTGGTTGCTATGAGCTCTGATTTGGTTGCTATAGGCAACAAGGACAGTCTTACACTTAGACAGTTCTCATAAATGAGGCCCTTTATGTTTTCTGTTGAAATGTTTGTATCTCGATGTATACCACTGACTTACAGCCTCAGGGTATGTTCACACGACGTACTGGGACGTGTACTGTACGCGCCGCAGTACGTCGTGTGTTTTGGAAGTATGTGCTGATCAGCGTGTATTTCCAAGGACAGGGAGGGGCAGCCCAATTCACTCCTATTATCAGCAGTGCGTAAGCGCCGCAAAGAAGTGACCTGTCACTTCTCTCTCCCAGCATACAATACGATCTTGGGGAGAGCTATGAATTACCGTAATCGCAGCGCGCATTTCGCCTGTATTAAAGCACAAATACATGGCGAAATGTGTGCCGCATTTACGCCGTGTGAACATATCCTAAGGGTAAGTTCACACGGCATTTGTTGAATATTTTTTGGGGGTACATATTAAGTACCGAAAAATGGACCCCAAAATGTATTTAACAAAACAGTGTGATTACATTGATTTCAATGTAAAATACGTATCGTCTTTGTTTTTGACGCGTTTTTGGAGCGTTTTTTTTTTTTTTTTTTTGCAGAAATACACTGCAATTAATTTCTGCAAAAGAAAAAGCACAAACAAAGGCGGCAAAAAACGCATCAAAAACACACCAAAAATGCTCCGTGTGAAAGCAACCTTAGGCTATGTTCACACTGCATAATTGCAGCGCGTACAGTACGTGCTGCAATATGCCAGGTGATTTGGGAGTCGCTCCTCAAGCACGTGGGGAGGGGGGGGTGGCATTGACATGCTTTACTCGTGGCGTGTAATCACCGTGAGTGATTTACATGTCACTTATCTCCCCGTGTGTACCAGACGCGCGGGGGAACGAGACGTAATCCATGGTTCTCTATGATAGCTATGGATTATCGTAATTGCTGTGTGCATCTCGCCACGTATTAAGCGCAAATACGCTGCAAAATGCGTGCCGAACTTACGGCGTGTGAACATACGAAACGACCACCTGGACGTAAAAAAGCCACCATCTTGTTAAATTTGGCCATAAATCTTTATGAATTATTCTTTGGGCTTACAAACATAGAGAGGTAGCAAATATAAGCTTGACAAATACTGCCCCATGATATCACGGCACAGAAAGTTATCTTCTCTTTCTGATGCTTTTCAGTGGCCTTTGTTGGGATCTAAGAACAGATAATACAGAAAGCTGTGAGTTAAACAGGTAAAAGAATTATTTTAGAATTATTTAAATTTTTAGGCTGGAGAATGAGTAAATTATTCATCTATTTCCAACACAATTGCTACATCGAATACACAAGTTAAAGTGCTTAAACACTGTGCACCTATGGGGGGAGGGTTGATGGTCTACATGCCGCCGGAGCTACGTGCCAAGGGGAACACCAGTGTCTATGCAAGCATATATAGATACAAGATGACAGAAAGCCGAGCTCCACTTCTGCCTATACATGTAATCATAAGAGTTGATGAGCGAACTAGAAATGAAAATGGTTGTTGATAATTATCATAAAACGCAATTGGTTCCATTAATGGAAATTTGTTTCACCTAAAACGTTCATGGTTGTAACATTTAGGCATTATGGCTTCTATTTTTAAGACTATAACTGATCCTTTTTACAATGGACCAAATTAGTCACTTTTGGTCTCCAGTGAGTTTAATGGGCTCCATCAGAGTCTGGTGTCAACAACAAATATACAGACTGCACCAGTGTTGATGTCAGGCATACTAG
Organism: Phyllomedusa bahiana; assembly: GCA_025379985.1. Lineage (NCBI taxonomy): Eukaryota > Metazoa > Chordata > Amphibia > Anura > Hylidae > Phyllomedusa > Phyllomedusa bahiana. The sequence continues at coordinate 69,183 of JAODAL010009413.1, read as the reverse complement.
AAAGCTTGCTGGAATCACAATGGAGGGTGGATAGAGCCTTAATCTGCTGCTAGTAAGAAATACACGCGCAACGATACATGATGTCGAGTCACACTATTATGATCACCAGCTAATATCTACAGTAACTACTAGATGGACTGGCAGTGACTAAATAAGGTCCTGGTGGCTTGTCTCAGGTATCTGGAGATATGCTGACTGCATCCCACGGCCCGCAGGGGGTGGGTGGAGGACATGACCATTGAGGTGGCCCCACAGATGCTCAACTGGGTTCAAGCCTGGAAAATAAGGCTGACATGTCGCATTGTCTTGTTGGAGGATCTCACCTGCTTGAGGAAAGACAATCAGCATGTATGGGTGTATGTGATCTGCTAGGATGGATTCATACCCAAATCTGTTGACTAGTCTTCCACATGGATGAGTGGCTCAGAGAATGCCATGAAAACATTCCACATACCATAAGTTGCCACCCCCTACTTGTGTTCTTCCAGCAATGGCTGCAGGGTGTTTGTTCTCTGTTTCTCTTCTGACACTTCAACATGCATCCATGTGATGAAACAGAAAAGGTGACTCATCATAGAATTCAACCCTTTGCCAATCAGCGGGGTCCAATTTTGATACTGCTGTGAAAATGAAAGCCTTTTCTGCCAATAAAACGTCATTAGCAGAGGTGCAGTAACATCCATCTGCTCCGAGACACCATACACAGCAGGATTCACTGGACTGTTTTAGACACACGTCTGGTCGCCCTCTGGATGATTTTGATGGTGAGCTGCTCACCATGAGTGCAGACAGCCTATCACACAGCTTATACACCTATCAGGCCAGCTCACCATACGTGACTTCCTTCATAAACTACGCACCGGGCCAGGGTAGTACTTGGAAGTCTTGTTCATGCTCTTCCAACCAATGTTGGCCATTTCTAGCCATGTGACATGTCGCATTGTCTTGTTGGAAGATCTCACCTGCTTGAGGAAAGACAATCAGCATGTATGGATGTATATGATCTGCAAGGATGGATTCATACCCAAATCTGTTGAGAACGCCTTCCACATGGCTCAGAGAATGTCACAAAAACATTCCCCAGACCATAACGTTGCCACCATCTGCCTGTGTTCTTCCAGCAATGGCTGCAGGGTGTTTGTGCTCTGTTGTTTCTCACCTGACACTTCAACATGCATCCATGCGATGAAACAGAAAATTTGACTCATCATACAATTCAACCCTGTGCCCGCCAGCGGGGTCCAATGTTGATACCGCTGTGAAAATTAAAGCCTTGTCTTCCAATAAAACGTCATTAGCAGAGGTGCAGTGACATCCATCTGCTCCGAGACACCATACACAGCAGGATTCACTGGACTGTTGTTTTAGACACACGTCTGGTCGCCCTCTGGATGATTTTGATGGTGAGCTGCTCAACTGTAGTGTCAGTCCGCCCAGGCACACTTTTATAGCCAACATTCACATTCAACATTCAGTGACACATGGTGCTCTGCAATTTCCATGTTGCTTATTCGTAGTGGCACCATTTGTCCCCATCACATACATTCACAACAGCAGCTTGAGAACACTTCACAATCAATGCAGCTTCAGAAATCCCTTTATGCAGCTTTGATGAATCACCAATTTTACCAAAGACAGCAACTAGGGATATGAGTGCAGACAGCCTATCACACACCTTATATACCCACCAAGCCAGCTCACCATACGTGACTTCCTTCATAAGCTACGCACTTCTAAGGGCATGTCCCCACAGCACGGGTTTTCAGATGTTTTTTCAGCCGGTTTGCGGTTTTTCAGACCGCCTGAAAAACCGGCCGAAAATGAGCACAATGGTTCTCTATGGAAAATCCGTGCAGCAGTCCCCACTGCACGGGTTTTCCGTCCGGTGGTTTTTCCACATGCGGTCCGGCCGCAAAACATTGTGGAAGCACAATCTTCCGTCCGATTTCCGGACAGAATATGTGCTCCTCTATGTGAAGGGGGAGGGCTCTCTGCACTCATCGCGGAGAAAAGCTGTCCCCCCTGCGGCCGTGGGGACGGCCGCAAAACAGGTCACATACCGGCCGGCAAACCGACCAGTCTTTGTCCTCTGCCGTGAGAATGCGCCCTAAAATTCCCATGCTAGGTCATAACAGCGTTTGAATGCAGTGACTTGAGTCACATTTTAGACACACTTGCTGTCCACACAATAAGAACTTTATTTTCTACAAGATACAGACGTCAATTTTGAGAAATAAACTCAATTTTTAGGTATCATTCATGGAACGGCATGTGTGTAATAAAGAAATGAGAACATTTACAGAAGACGGTCCATCAGTGCTGGTTAACTGGAGCATAAAGCTCAAATCAAAAATGTGTGAGTTATGTGGGGTGTCGGTGTTCATCATGTGCCGACCACCAGAGAGGATGTGCAAGGAAGGACGGCATAGAGTGAGGTCACACAATGGCTTCTTGTTATTGAGATTCCACACATTCATGTTAATTCTATTAGTTCCTGCAAATTATACACGTATTTCCCCCAGATATCAAATCACCAAAAAGTTTACAAAATAATAAAGCTTCTAAACAAAGAAATGTGAGGACATGGATTTCCTATTCACATATAAACAGAACAAGCAGTGTAAATATACTGTACATTCTATATTACACATGTATAGAGAAATATAAATCCAGTCAATTTAATAATAGCATATTATACCAAACAGTTCCTTTTAACCCCTTAAGGACCCAGCCTGTTTTGGCCTTACTGACCCAGCCCTATTTTTGAAATCTGACATGTGTCAATTTATGGAGAATAACTTTTTGACATTTTCCCTTTTAGGGGAACAATTTTTTTTTTTCTCGGACACATTTGCTTTAAGTTAAAAAATTTTTATCCTACAACCCTTTTTTGTTTGTGAAAAATATCAAAAATTTCAAAAATTTTGGAAAAATTTGCGATTTTAAAATTCAAAATTTCTGCTGAAAGAAGTAATTTTCACCACAAAATATTTTATAACAAGCATTACCATATTCCACTATAGGTTGGGCATCATTTTTTAAATTTTTTTTTTTTTTTTTTTTTACGAAATTAAGGGTTTTAGAAATTAGTATAATTTCCACATTTTCAAGAAATTTGCAATATACATTTTTTTAGGGACCACCCAAATTCTGACGGGCTTTGGGGGGCCTGCATGTTAGATACCCCCTAAGGGACCCACTGAGAAAAAACCCCTTAAAAGTATTTAAACAATTTAAAGTTTTGAAAACCCTTCAGATATTTCAAAAAATTTAAAGCAAAGTGGAGGTAAATTTTAAAAATTTTAAAATTTTTTTTGCAATTTTAAATATTTATCCATTATTCACTAATAGGGTAAATTGACTGGGTAAATACACTTAATAAAATTCCCCCCGGGTCTGCCGTTTTAGAGTATCCCATTTTGGGGCCCTAGGCATTTTTTGGGCTCACCCATAACCCCGAAAGGGGAGCACCTATATACTCTGGGGTCTCTTTTTTAAATATATTTTATTTAGGCGCCATTTCAGGTTTGGGGACACCCAAAAGGGTGTAAAACTTAATAAACACCCCAAATAGACCCTTTTGGAAACTACACCCTTAATGAATAAAACCGGGGGGGCTTGATAATGACCCAACGGGTGATTAAAAAAATTTTTTTTTTTAGCATAAGGCTGTGAAAATTTTAAAAATTTTTTTTTTTCCAAAAAACTGAAATTTTAGCTTAAAATGTTTCTATATAAAAGGGAACCCGGAAAAAAAGAACCCAAAATTTTAAGCAATTTCTTCCAAGTTCGGCAATACCCTACATGTGGGGTAAACTGCTGTTTGGGCGCAGGGCGGGGGGTAAAAGGGGAAGGGGGACCCTATTTGGCTTTTGGAACCGATTTTGATTCCTGTGATTTGCAAACCCCCCCAAAGTAGCAGAACAGGCGAAACCTCCAAAGCGCCCCTTTTTTGGGTTCAACACCCATCGGGGATCTATCTAGGGGTGTATGTGCATTTTGGATGCCGGGGTTTTAATATTTTTTTTTAGCAGGGGCAAGAAAATGGGGGGGAATAAGCAGTTTCATTGTTTTTTGAGTTAAATTTTTTAAACCATTCGCCGTGCAGTTAAAGATTGTTTTCTTATATGGGGGTGGTAACATTAAATGATATAGATTTTATATAGTTTTTCTTTTTTATTACTTTTACAAAGAAAATCCCTAAAAAAAATTGCGTTTTTATTTTTTCCTATTCTGACAGCCCATAACTTTTTTATTTTGCGTGTGCAGGTGTGTAGGGCTTTTTTTTTTTGCGGGATGAGTTGAAGTTTTTTTGGGTATATTATGGGGGGCAATGATGCTATTTTCTTTAAAGGGGTTTTTCTGAATGTTTTAAAAAAAACAGCAATTTTGGGTATTTTTTTTTATTTTTATTTTTTTAGCGGCCCCCCCCCCCCTGTAACGGTAATTGACATGTAGCTTTACTCACATCAAACATTACCCAAACCCAATTTGAATTTTTTTTATGTTTTATGTTTTTTAAATTAAAAAAAAACACTTATTCAACCGGGGAAAATACTTTTTGCATCCCCATACTGAGAGCCATAACTTTTAATTTTTTCTGGGGCTTGGAGCGTGTGGGGATTTGTTTTTTGCGAGATGATTGACTTTTTATTAGATCATTTTTTTGGGGGAAAGTTTTTTTGACGCTTTTAAATCCTTTTTTTTTGGGGGTCGGGGTAAAGAAAAAACTGCAACCCAAGTATTTTTTTTATTTTTTTTTTTAAAGGGCTCACCGTGAAATATCCTGAAAGTTACTTTACCCTTTGGGTCCACGATATGGCGATACCCTATTTATATATTTTTTTTTTATGTTGAAGCCTTTAAAAAAAAAAAAAAAAGTGTTTTTGGGTAAAAAATTTTATGCATCGCTATCTTCTGAGACTTTACTTTTTTTATTTTTCCGTATAACAAGTGTATAAGGACTTTTTTTTTGCGGGATGAACGATTTTATTGGACAACTTTGGCGTTTTTTTAGGATTTTTTGATCCTTTTTATTCCATTTTATGTGCGGGGGGATGAACAATAATTTTAAATTTCCGTGTTTTTTTTTTTTTTATGGCGTTCACCGTACGGGTTAATTAACATGAAATTTATTGGGCAGTCGTTACGCACGGGCGATAAAATATGGGGACTTTATTTGTTTTTGATCTCTTTTAGGTGATTGCCGTTTGTAAAGGGGAAAAGGCGGTGTACTATTTTTATTTTTTTTTTCGTTTTTGTTTTACTTGTTTTCACTTTTTTTAATTTTTTTCACTTTTTCACATTTTTTTTTTATTTTTCCCCATAGGGGGTTTGAAAGAGAGATCTTTAAACCCTATTCAATAGGAATAGTGCACAGCTTTTTTGCTATGACTGGTTCCTATGAAACTGTGTCCCCGATCCGGGAATCCACAGGGCACGGCCGGGCCTCGGCGTCCCAACAACCCGGAAGGCTTCTCTGCCCTCCGTGTGTCTGTAAAGCGGAGCAGGAGCTGAACCCCCCGCCACGCGCGAAAATTTCCTTAGGTTTGCGCGATCCCAGGGGCTACCTACGTCCCGGTGCGTTAACCCCCAAACGACCTGGACTTATGGATAGTCAAGGTCGTTAAGGGGTTAATAATTGCAAGCAAACCCACATAAGGGTTCAATAGATGGGGGGGGGGGGACCACAGAAAATCCATCTGGACTAAGGAACCTTTGTCTGATACTGCTATAGTAAATTAGAGAAAACACTTGGGGCGACTTAAAAACTTGGCGCCCACTATATTCTAATGATATAGAGGGGTGTAGAACTGACGTATTATGAACCGTGTATTGGGGTTTATAAATCTGGCCGTTTGGGATGCCCCCAAAAGTAAGTTTTCTTTTGGGGAATATCTTTGGCCCTAAAATTTTTGGCGTATGAAAATGCTGTACCCGGCACAAGTTTTAGCTTAGATTTTTCATAATCATAGATCAGGGGTACCCTTTTTTTGGGGGGCATGACTAATGGTCCCCGGTAGCTTTTCCAGGTATCTGGAGACAAGCGACTGCATCCCGGAGTACGGGGGGATGCAAGGACAGGGCAACCCTAAGGTGGCCCCAAGAAGCCCCAACGAGTTCAAGCCTAGAAATAGCGGGGCCAGGGTATACTTGAAGTCTTGCTCATGCTCTTCCCCAAACCAAAGTTGGCCATTTCACCGTTGACATTACATTTTTTGTTGGAGGGCTCACCTCTTGAGGGAAAAACAATCAGCATGTAGGGGGTTTTTGTGACTGCAGGGGGATTCAAAACCCAAATCTTTACTGTCTTCCCCAATGGGGTGAGGGGTCAGAGAAATGCCATAAAAAAATTCCCCAGACCATAAATTCCACCATCTTCCTTTTCTTCCCCAATGCTGCAGGGGTTTTGCTCTGTTTTTCCCCCTGACACTTCAAATGCATCCATGGATGAAAAGAAAAGTGGTAACAAGTATTCAACCCTTTGCCAATCAGCGGGGTCCAATTTTGATACTGCTGTAAAATGAAACCTTTTTGCCAAAAAAAAACGTCTTAGCAAGGTGCATTTAAAATCCTCTGCCCGAGACACCCTAACAGCAGGGTTTTACTGGGTTTGTTTTAGACACACGTCTCTTCGCCCTCGGATGATTTTGATGGGGACTGCCAACTGTGTTTTCGTCCCCCCCCGCCCACTTTTATAGCCCAAAATTTACCTCTTTTCATCAGTGACAAAATGGTGCTCTGCAATTTCCATGTTGTTATTTTGTTTTGGCACCATTTGTCCCCTTATGAACTTTTCCCAGCAGCTTGGACAGTTCACAATCAATCGCTTCAAAATCCCTTTTTGATCTTTTTAGAATCCCCCAAATTTAACTAAGATAACAAATAGGGGTATGAGTCAGACAGCCTATCCACACCTTTCATATACCAACCAGCTACCCGTGACTTCCTTTTAAATTACGCACTCTAAATTCCCATGCTAGGTCTAACAGCAATTTTAAAAACATGACTTAAGTCACATTTAAAACACTTTTTGTCCACAAAAAGAACTTTTTTTTCTACAAGATACGACTCAATTTTGAGAAATAATCCATTTTTTATGTATCATTCAGGAACGGGATGTGTGAATAAAAAAATAGAAAAATTTACAGAAGACGGGCCATCGTGTGGTTAACTGGAGATAAAAACCAAAAAAAAAATGTGTGAGTTATGTGGGGGTGTCGGTTTCACAGTGCCGACCACCAGGGGATGTCAAGGAAGGGCGGGATAGATGAGGTCACACAATGGCTTCTTTTTATTGAGATTTCCCCACATTCAGTTAATTCTATTTTCCTGCAAATTTTAAAACGTATTTCCCCCAATAATTTAAATCACCAAAAAATTTATATTTTTTTTATTATTTTTGTTAATATAATAAACTTCTAAAAAAAATGATGTACATGGATTATCATTTCCCTGTAAAGAGAACAACTTTTAAATATACTGTATTTCTTATTAACATTTTGAAAATATACTATGCTCTCAAAAAACTAGAATATCATTGAAAATTAAAGGGGTTCTCTCTTTATTTGTTATAGGGCTCAACGTTGTAATTCATACTGTAATGAGTCTATACAATATAAGGATTTCTCTATTTGACTTAAATTATTGATATCGATTACTTTTCAGTGATATTCTAATTTTTTGAGATACACTAGTAAATCCAATCCAGTTAATAATAGCATATTATACCAAAAAATTCTTTTTTATACATTGCAAGCAAAAGCCCAGCATACTGAGGGGCCGTTTACACGGCACCGAAAAAATACCGGGCGGATTATCGGACCGGTATTTGCTCTGTTTTGGAGCCGTGTGCACGGCGCCGCGGTGGGACGGCTTTTTTCCGTGGTTTGCCCTTCGCATTGACCTGTTCATGTTCCGCCCCAAAACCGGGTGGAAGAATGAGCATTTTCAATGTTTTTCAGACCGCTAGCAGTCTAAAAACCATCTGGCGGAAAATCCGTGCAGTGGGGACTACTGCACGGATTTTCCATAGAGGTCTGTGATACAGTTTGACAGCCGGTTTACAGACAGCTTTCAAAACCGAAAACTGTCTGTAAAACCGGCTGAAAAACCTGCCATGGGGACAAACCCAAAGGCTGCATTTACACGGCAAAGGACAAAATCAGCTCTGTGTTGACCTCACTGGTTTTTGGACCGTTTTTGACACAAAAAACGGTCGGTTTTTCGGCGTTTTGATTTTTTTTATCTGTTTTTGTCACTGATTTTGTCATTTTCCCAGCGGTTTTTGGACTATTTTTCAAGCTGAATAGTGTACTGAGTGGAAAAGTTTTCCTGATTGGTGCAAGAAACAATGTGATTTTTTTTTATCTCCACAATTTAATAATGGTGCACAAAGGCCAATTTTTTCACTTTCAGCACATGTGCATGTTAACAGCATAAAACACACGCACTTTAGGTGGGAACATTCTTCACTTTTTTTTTTGCAAAAACCTAAAACTGCCCCAAAAAAATGCGCCAAAAAACCCGGATAAAAACCACTCACTCACTTTCTGAGCGATTTACATTGACTCCAATGTTAATTTTCTGTCTGGAAACCAAGTAGAAGAATGAACATGTTCTAAGTTTTTCGGACTGCCGGCGGTGTGAAAATCCGCCCGGCAGAAAATCCGTTCAGTAAGGACTGCTGAACGTTTTTTCTATTGAAGTCTATGGGGGAGCGTTGCTTGCAGGTCTTCAGACAGTTTCCAAAAACCGCAAACCATCTCAAAGACCGGCCAAAACCCCTTGCCGTGGGGACATGCCCTAAGGTTTCTGCACAGATGGAAGATGGACTCACATAAACATCTCATCTGGACTCGAGGGGCAACATGTAAGAATCTTGGAGCCGACACACCAGTTCTTAATCGAGATAGGAGTGTAGAATGCGGCAGTAAGTATGAACCTGTCTATGTGGGTTCATAAATCTGGCATGTGGTATGCCTTGCATAGCATATCTTTGGTGAATATCTTAAAGGGGTTTTCTTACCACACAAATTAGCTTTAAACATGGAGGCAATGGTAAACAAAGACTATGACCAATTACATTGCTGTTGTTGGGGAATTGCCTCTCAAGCAATTCCCTAGAGTGGAAATGCCACACAAGCAATTATTCAGACAGCCAATAGAAGACAGAACAAGCAGAACCCACTCCAAACTGCTGTCAGCAATCAGACAACCTCTGGGAGGCAGAATCGAACTCCCTCTAGGTATTTACCGGAGCACGCTGCAAAGTAGGATGGACTTGACTCCTAGAGACCCAGGTTGCCTAACCAGAGAGGTGTAGAAAAAACAAACATGAGTGGAGAAGACAGACAGGAAGAACTAGGAAGAACAGAGGAATACAACAAAACAAAGAACACACAAATGTGGTTAGGATATATACGTTAGGTTAGGATATCAAATACCGGGAGAGGGCATAGTGCCAAAACGAGGAGTAGAGAATAACCAGGAAACAGGTCAAAGTAAGAGAAATCAGAAAGTGTTCTCAAAACTGCAGCTAGCAAACAGGAAACATGGAGCAATCACAGGCATAGAGTACAGAGACTGGTTTAAATACCCTGATTCAGCCATTTATTGGACGCGAATTCAGAACTCAGATTGGTTCTGTTCCTGTAAAACAGTCTTAAAGGGGCTGTCTCACTACAAGGATTGCTTTTATGTTAAAGATCTTGCAAAAACAAGTCACTTTGCAATATATGTCCATTAACAGTGTCCTACCTAATCTGAGATATCCCCTCTTATATGGGCTGTATCAGCTCCACAGGTCGCTATAGCTACAGACCTGTTTGATCTATCCTGATAGGCTGCCAGCATTGGTTGCTATAGCTACAGACCTGGCTTCTACTGCAGCCTAGTGGAAGCCAGTAAACACGCCCCTGAATTCAAACTGAAACCAAGAAAACAGAACTGAAGTAAGATGAATCAATGTAGTGAGACAAACCCCTTTAAGGACAGAAAACTCCATAGAGGTGTTCTGATTTTGCTTAATTTCAGAATTAGAGCAGTTCTTATCTCATACTTGTGTACAGAATGTTTCTCAGGTTACTGACTACCTCCCTATACAGCCCTAACCAGGATGGTGATCTCACTCCCGGCTGTGTCTTATCAGCAGCATTGAAGCTTGTTTATGTTTATCTTTCTTACTGACAAAGTTAAACCCTTTAAAACCCCTCCATTACCGATGTACATCGAAGAGGCTCAACTAGGAATAGCAGAGCTGAAATGTCGGTCACTGCTGTAGAACCACCCACAATCTGAACAGGAAGTGGGAACCTGAAGCTGGTTGTGAAAAGCAGGCTCTGTGAAACATCCTGATGAGAACACACTCATTAAATCTAACCAAATGCATAAAGTGGGACACAAGCAGTTGCGCCAAGGGTGGACACTTCAACAGTTTCCAGGACCCTCCTCTTAAGGTCCTTTTACATATGAGAGAAAAAGCTGTGACCTTGTTGATCGCGGCGGGTGTCATCTGTATTTAACAGTAGATTAATTTATGTTTCGGAAATGCTACAGAATTGTTGCAGATTTTCCCCATTGTCTTCCATAGGGAACTCTAAATCCAAAATGATGTTTTATTGTTCCAGATTATGTTGCAGACAAGCGAGGCATGTGCAAAAGAAACAGATTTTTAACACTTTGGGCAACATGTCCCATCAGGGCTGCACCATATTTTTGGTGTATTTTGCACCCAAAAACTGTTAACGCCCGATTCTCTATATAAATGAACTGTAGTATACCAAAACTAGGCGCATTATATGCCAGGCACGACACATTGCAATGAGGCATAAGTAGGCATATCAAATATGGCAGCAATGATATGCTATGCACCTATGTTATGCTATGTGCCTAGATTAGGCGCATCAATATGCAAAGTATGCCACACCCCAGATTTTTGACAGGTTCCTTCATTCAGACGCATTATACACTCATGCACCTTAAAACTAGCTTGGAGGCGCCTCTTTCTGACATGTCACCCTTTAAATTTTTTTTCTTTGCAACATTTGGTATGGATTGCCTGTGGAAACACATCTCTGGCCCAGATGTCCCCCCCTCTACTCTCCCGGATCCCAGACTGTCTATCGTCCATTTCCTCCTTTTTCTCCTCGCTTCTCCTAAAACTAAATGTGGAGAAAACAGAATTCATCATTTTTCCACGTCCCCCTCCCCCCCTCCCCCGTTTTCCTATCACGTCAAGGGCCCCTACACTCCCCCTGTTCCGCAACCGCTCCCTTGGGGTAACCCTACCCGCTCTGCCCTAAAGCCACACATCCAAACCCTCACCTCTCCTCCCCTTTTCCCCTGAAAAATTCTCCCCCGCATGTTCGTTCCTAAACTTCGAAACCAAAAAATTTGCTGGCCATGCCCTTTCATCTCCTGCCTTGAAAATGCAACTCCTTCTCTGTGGCCCCCCTTAGCCTTTTTGCCCCTTTAAAACCCATTCCAACTCTGCTGCCCGTCTTATCCACCCTCTCCTCGCAACTCTCTGCCTCTCCCCCTCTGTCAATCCCTTCACTGGTACCGTAGCTCACGAATTCATTTCAATTTGCTAACCCGACCTACAAGGCTCTCCTAACCTTCCCCTCCATACATCTCTGCCTTAAAATCTCCAGATACCCCCCCTCGCAATCCTGCTCCTAAAGGGACCTTTTTCTCTGCTCCCCCCCGTGTCAACCCCAACCAACCGCTCCAAGACTTCCCCCTGCTTCCCCCCTTCTCTGGAACTCACTGCCCCAACATATCAGACTCTCTTCCACTCCACCAGCTTCAAAGCAACCTGAAAAACCCCCACTCTTCAGGATTGCCATAACCCAAAATCCTGCTGCCACTGTACTACCCCACAAACATGTCTGCCCCTTCCCCCGTCTTTTCCCCCTCCCCCTTGTAGATTGTAAGCCCTCGCGGAGGGCCCCTCCTTCTGTCCCCAGTTGTAATCATTCTTGTTTCACTGTACTCATTTGACTTAGAAATTTATGTAACCCCCTCGAATGTACACCCATGGAATAAATGGCGTTTCCCAAAAAAAAGTTAATAATAAAAAATAAAAACCTGCACCACTGTGAAAAATCCATACCATTTTTTGTAACTTGTGGACATAGCCTCAGGCCTGAGGCATACAGTGACTTTCTGTAGTGACCCCCTTCCGCTAAGCCTCAGCCACTTTTCAAATTAATTTATTTTTTTAGACAAGTGTTTATTGATTTTGGTTTCATAGATATATAACACAAAAATAAGACAAATAATAGGACAAAGGCAAACAGGGGACATGTTTGTCTTAAAAAAAAGCAGTGTAATAAGTAAAGATTCGTTAGAAGAAATTCTCTACATGCAGTCGTCTGTAAAAAAACCTTTTAGGCAACTTTACACGCACGACTTAAAGCTGGATTTTTAAGCGGATTCAGTATTTATAATCAGCAAAAATCCAACAGTGCCCACAGCCTCACTAAAAAACCCTACTGTAGTCTCACACAGGGATTTTTGCTGTGGGATCTCTAAACCGCCGGCCCTCCGTCGAAAGTCAGAAAGTCCTATTTTCCAACAGATTCCCGTAAAGTCAATTACTGGGCCGGCGGGAAATCCGAAAAGAGACCGCGTTTTCTTGTGCAGACCCGCGCCAAAAACCACGGTCTGGTGATGTTAAAAATCCCGTCGGTTTTATGGCCCTTTTTAACATTTTTGTAGACAAACCTTAGAATAGAATTTACCACGATAAGCCGTAGTACAGTCATAATGATTAGAGAACAAACAAAAGGACAAAAAACAGGGGGCCCAAACCGGTACCAGAGGAAGAAAAAAACCCCATTCAGGAAAGCTTCAGTGGAGCAGGTTGGGTTAAGACGAAGTTTTTTTCTTCAAAGGGAAAAGGCTTTTAGGGAAAAGGGAAAATGTAATTTTTTTTAATACATTGCTCTTTTGATATTCCCGGTTTTTGAGATAAGAAAAATTTTTATCTGCTTGAGTACACACAAGTGCTCAGGTTCCCCGTCCAACTCCCCCCCTGATTAGACAGGGAGTAAAGGAGCAGAGCTTTATCTAAAAAAAATGTTTTTTTTTACCTTTTGTTTTCACTCCTTTAATGCCGTTTTTGATTACACAGTTTAAAAATCTCCCAAAAATTTTTAAAGTCTGTAACAATCAGCTAGTTATAGAGGAGCTAAATATGCTAATCATTCTTATAGAACCAGTATGTTTCTGTGAAACAGCATGGTGAGAACACCCCTTTAAAGCAAAGCAAGTTCTTAGTGTTTTCATGGGCAAAAAATTGGGTGAATGTATGAAGACGGCGGTCGGACCCCGTTTTCACGAGATTTTTAGTGAAAGCTGGCCTATTTTTGTCGGCCCCCGAATGCGCTCATACAGCGGTTAAAGTTTTCCCGGGCCCCTCCCCAGTGTGTGAGGCGCAGTGGGGGACTTAGGCCAGAAGAATGTGCCAAACGTTCCAAATTCGAGACAGGCGGGGAAACGCAAAAAAAAATATTAAACATTTTGGGAAAGGCAAAAAGGGTTTGTTTTTAAAATGAATGAATGAATAAAGGAAAAATAAAGCGTCTAAAAGCGTTTAAAAATGTTTTGAAAAATTTTTGATCATTTAAAAAAAAAAGCAAATATTATTAAAAACGCAAAAGAAAGAAAGAAAAACCCAAAAAAGGTCTTAAAAAAAGAGAGAGAATTTACAAATTTTTCATTAAAAAAGGGCCAATGCTGAGTTGACAGATTTAATTTTTACTTTTTTAATAAAAAATGAAGAGATTTGTTCCTTTCCCCTTTTATTCTATTTTTTATACAGCAAGAGCCAGCCCAGCACAGGTATTGGGGGCTGTGGTTTCCAAGCAGGGTTTCTATATTCCCAGGGCTTTGTTTTTGGGGTATTTTCGGGGCGTTTTGAATGGGTACCAAAGGGAAATCCCGGGCTATTTATGTCCTTATTTACGACCGTAAAAAAAGTCCGGATTTCCCATAGGTAGCCATTCTAAGCACCTGTTCCTTATTTTGGGTGAGTTGGGGAAAATATTTCAGCTAAAATACTCCCAAATACGCCAAAAATAAGCCCCGGGGAAAATAAAATCCCGATTTGGGGGACCACAGGTCCCAGCAAGACTTGTGTGTGTGCCTTTTGTTGTAATAGAATTGCATTAAAGTTGAAAGCACCTAAATAATTTAAAAAATTGGTAGCAAAATGTTTAAAAGAAAACATCTGGACAACATCCGCATGGTTTTTTTTATTATTATTATTAATTTTAAAGCGCCATTGATTTCCGGGCGTGACATTTAGGGGGTTAATACATAACAAATGTTGAACTTACAATGGTGACAAAAAAAGACTGTAACTGAAACAGAGAGAAAAAGGGCCCGCCCGCGAGGGCTTACAAAATCAAGTTAGAGGGGAGAGACGAGGTGTGGGGCGACATGTTTTCGGGCCGGTGTAGTGGTGGTGGGTTTGGTGGGTTTTAGGCTTCCTGAAGAGTGGTTTTTATGCTTTTAAAAAATTGGGTAAGTTGATGTTTTGGTTTTAAAGGGGTTCCAGAGGTGGGTGAAGCCGGGGGAAGTCTTGGAGACGGTTTGTGAGGAAAGGGGGGAGGGGCAGAGAAGTGTTCCTGTGAGGAGCGGAGTTGCGTGAGGGAGATATCTGGAGATTTGGGGAGAGATGTAAGGAGGGAGAGGTCGTGGGAGCCTTTTAGGTCAGGGGTTTGTAATTTGAACTGAATTCGTTTGGGGAAAGGGCAGCCAGTGAAGGGATTGGGAAGGGGGGGAGGAGGGAGTAGCGAGGAGAGGAGGAAAGACGGGAGCAGAGAAAAAGGATGGTTTAGGGGAGCGAGGGTGCAACTGAGAGGCCACGAGAAGGGTGTTGCAGTAGTCAAGGGGGGAGATGACGAGGGGATGGACAAGCGTTTTTTAAATGTCAGAGTTGGGAAAGGGCGGTCTGAATATTTTTCAGGTGGAGGCGGCAGGCAGAGGAGGGTTGGGTTGCGGTTTGAAGGATAAAGAGGTCAAAAGGGTTTTCCCAAGGCGCGGACTTGTGGGGCGGTGGGGGTGGGCCCTTAAAAGTAAGAGAATCGGGTGGGGGATAAGAGGGACGGTGGAAAAAATGAAATTTGTTTTATCTACATTTAGTTTTAAGCACGGGAGGGGAAAAAGGGGGTGGTGATAGGCCTTTTGGGATCTGGGAGAGAAGAGTTAATATCGGCCCCAGATAAAAGCTGGGGGGGGTTTTCCCCGTACGGTGGTAGTTAAAAACCGGAGGCTATGAGCTGACCGAGGCCAAGAGTGTAGATAGAAAAGGATGGGCCCAGGGCAGACCCCCCGAGGGACACCAACAGAGGCGGGGGGAGGAGGAGGTGGTGCAGGGTTAGAACCAAAATCCGTTCAGGGGGAGAAGAGATCCAGGAGAGGGCCAGGTCCTGATGCCCGGGGGGAGAGGATGTTAGCAGGTGGGGTGGTCGACCGGTCAAAGGCAGAGGCAGGTCTAGGAGGAGGAGCACGAGTAGGGCATGAGGTTTACAGTTACAGACAATTGTGACTTTGGGTTTGGGCATTTTGGGTGGTTGGGTGGAAGCCAGTTGTATTTGGGGAAGGGGGAGAGTTGGAGAGGGTGGGAGGACAGCTGAAGATGGACGTCGTTCCAGAGTTTGGGTGCAAAAGGGAAACTGGAAGAGGCGATAGTTGGAAGTGAGGAGGGGTCGAAGATGTTTCTTAAGGATGGGGGTGATGGCGGTGTTTAAATGAGGAAGGGAAGAGGCCAGAGGTTAGTGATAGATTGAAAAGGTGGGTGAGGGCTGGGAAAATAACAGTGCTGAGGTCTGGGATGAGGTAGGATGGTTTATTTGATGTTAAATTAGTGTAATTTTCACGGACTTTGGAATACATTTTATAGTGGAGAATTTTTTCGTAGGAGATAATATATATCTTGGCATTAATGTTATTGGATAAAATTTACTAATACATTGATTTCATTGTTAGAGAACTTGGATATGTGTGTTTATTAAGTACTTCATTTAAATGACCAATCCAATTTATTCTTCTTACTATGGGCAATGTATTTCCGACGCAAAATCCTTCCTGAAATACATTGCAAATACGTGTCACAAAGTGTGGCACGTATTTCGCGTCGGAAATAAATTCCCCATAGTAAATAATGGGGAATGTATTACCGACGTGAAATACGTGCCACACTTTAAATCAATGTCTTAGTAAATTGTATCCAATAACATTAATGCCAAGATATATATTATCTCCTACGAAAAAAATTCTCCACGATAAAATGTATTCCAAAGTCTGTGAAAAGTACACTAATTTAACATCAAATAAACCACTGCTGATGTTGTCCAGATGTTTTCTTCAACATTTTGCATACCAACAATTTAAGATGTATTTGGGCTGCTTTCAACTTTAAAGGGGTTTTGCCACAATGTAATGTTGATGTGGGATCCTCCAAAATGGGTATTTAATCACTTTTCTAAATATATGTGATTACAAAAATTGCAGCCTGAGAGAGCTACAGGCTGCCTTACCTGCCCTTAGTTACTTCAAAGCTTCTATTAGATACGACCTGACAAGAGCTGCTGGCCGGGCTTGTGCAGAGAACACTTATCTGATGAGAGGGAGCTGAAGAAGCTTTCAAGGCACCGGGTAGAAATATGTTGTCTTTTGTATACAGAATCCACTAGTTGTAGTGTGATTATCTGAGTAGATCCCTGCTTTATCTGATGACAGAGAATGTGAAGAAGCTTTCAAGCTGCTGTGGAGAAAAGGTGTTGTCTTTTGTATACAGAATCCACTAGTTGTAGTTTGATTATTTGAGTGAACATTTCACATGATCCCTTATGCAGCTCTGTGCTCTGGCTGTGTCTCTCTCTCTCTCAGCTCCGTGGCTTGTTTACATTTGCTTCTTAGCAGATAAGGCACGTCCTGGCAAAACCCCTTTAATGCAATTCAGTATATACAACAAAAGGCAGCACAGCACAGCTCTTGCTGGGACCTGTGGTCCGCCAAGCAGGATTACTTGCTTAATTATTTATTCGTCTTGACACATCATTTATTGTAGTAGTGTACTGCTGTAAGTGTAGAACTATAGCACATTACAAGAATTCCGCGCTCCACTTCGACTTCTCCGCTCAGATAGACCACATTAAACTAGGTCTGCCTGTCGGAGCTGTAAAGCGCTGCAATGCGCCTCACTTTGCCGACCCGCGATCATGCATGCCTCGGAATTTTCGAATTTGCCGCGTCCCGCCCCAGAATGCCCACAGCGCGCCCATTGCACGCCCCTTCATGTTAGGCGCATCCGAAAGTGGCGAAGGTTGCGCCTAAAAGCGCATCCCTGCATCCGACAGCGGAGCCGGCACTGTAAGGCGCAATATTCGCCTAAAAGCAGGCGTAACTCCTGATCATATATGTCGCCCTATATGAATAAACTTTATCTATACATAAAAAAATAGTTTTGTTTGTTTCTCTTTATTCAGTTCAGTTTCCACCCAATCTATTCAAAACGGTGTGATCCAACACTGTAATATGTCCTTCCTGGCTGAGGCAGATAAAATGGTCAGTTTTTTTATGGTGTTTAGGGTAAAATGAGCCTACAGTAGAGAGAAGGCTAAAAAGAGCCCATTGTACATTGTCAGGACAGAAGGGCACAAGATTAGCAACAACAATGTAG
Source organism: Phyllomedusa bahiana (assembly GCA_025379985.1). NCBI lineage: Eukaryota > Metazoa > Chordata > Amphibia > Anura > Hylidae > Phyllomedusa > Phyllomedusa bahiana. The sequence goes on along the minus strand of JAODAL010009413.1, from coordinate 51,488 downwards.
TTTATAAATTTCCAAAAGGGACGTATGTGTGAACAAAGCCAAAAGTTGTGCTAAGATCAGCACGTAGGGTAGAAAATTTCAGGAAACAGTGGGTGGGGAAAATTCCCATTAAGAAGCCCCATTAAGGAGATGTAAGCTCGGTGGGCAAATTTATACATTATTTCCCAATACATAGCAAATGACAAAAATGTACAAATATATCCAGATGATCTACCCAGTCCGCTACTGCAGAGTGCATATGATGATGTAGGAAATGAAGAAATTTGCACATTTTTTCACCAACTTTGCATAGAAATGAGTGTCTTTAGTATGCGACAATACTAGTGTACATCAATTATCCATAGCTGCATGCTGCCTAGCCGATCTGTGAAACAAGGAGAGTGGGGGGAGCGGGGGGCGCACCCAACTCATCAGACAAGATGTCACCTGTGAGTCACTAAATGTAACTGCACTGTGTGCACTTGTATCTGCCACTATATGGTCACTGTATGGAGGTATAATTGGTATTGGTGTAATGACTTATATTTAGTAACAGTATGGTAGTATTATTTAGTCTCTTTATGGTGGAGATATGTGGTAATGAAGTTGCGGCATTATTTGGTTTTTGTATATTATTATTGTTGGGTATATTGGTTTGGTCAGTAATATTATAGTGGTGAGATGCAGTGATCATGTGGCCCTTGTATACATACTGACTCACACAGTATAGATAAATAGTACGTTGTAAAATCCAACAAGAACTAAATCCAAAAACAATGGTGCAAATGCATTTTTATTTTTTTGGTGGGTTGGTAGGGAGGCGGGATTGGTAGAGAGGGGGCCCTGATGCTTCAGCTCTATGAGGCCCCGAAATATCTGATGGCGGCCCTGGCCGCATGCACTCTTGTGTTATTGTTTCTATAAGGAATGTTCACATGTTGGCTGTTTCCAAATGGAACTGTCCAATGCTGAATCTGAGGATGTAATAAAAGCGATACATAGGGTTCGAAACACAGATCCAAACACGTATCTAAAAACAGATCCAAAATCAGATCCAACACGCCGTGTGAACATACCCTGACACTGCATGACATCATTCACGCAACATGTCAGCAAAACATAAAACCTGCACTTTTTGTCACAGGCCCCGTGCAAAGTCGCCATCCCAGACCCCTATAGAAGCTACTCCTGATTTGGAACTTGGATTTTCTTTATTTTTTTTTTAGCCAAAATGCAATGCAAACATGATCTAGGTCGCCCTTCTGTTGCATGATCTTTGCCTTATACAATTTGTTCCATCTGTGACACACAAATAAGTATCTGCCCCCCATATTCAGTAAGGGCATGTTCACACGATGTACTGTGGCGCATACATTGTGTGTTTCGGGAGCTCGTGATAATACGCACGTACCCCCGCGGTGCGGGGGGGAAGGCAGCCCGCCGGCCCCATAGACATGCTTTACTCGCGGCACGTATTCGCCGCACATAATTGACATGTCACATCTCCCCATGTGTAGAATATGATCGTATTGTACGTGTGGGGGGATGAAGCGTAATCCATAATTCTCTATGAGAACTATGGATTACCGTAATTATGGGGTGCATTTTTCCACCTATTAAGCACAGTATGCCGCGAAATACACAGCGAAATGTGCTCCAAAATAAGCCGTGTGAACACACCCTAAGGCAGGCATCCTCAAAGTGCGGCCCTCCAGCTGTTGGGAAACTACACCTCTCATCATTCCCACTGTTAGAGATGATATAAATGCATGATAGGAGTTGTAGTTTCCCAGCAGCTGGAGGGCTGCAGTTTGAGGATGCCTGGTTTAAAGCTCAGTGCACACTGCATGGCTGATGGATGCGTTCTGATGGAAGGGAGAACAGATGCATTAACATGTTCATTGACTAATATAGGTGGACGGATGTGCAACGTGCATGGATATAGTGTCTGTTTTTACACTTTATATCAAATATGCGTTTACTCTTAATGGGTGGAGTGCGGGGGGCGCTACGCTTTTTCAAGTTTAATAAAAACTTATACATGAGTCTACTTTTTTTTTTTTTTTTTTTTACAATGTATGTCAATGGAAAACAGATCCATGATGTAAACGTATACGTTTGTATCCATCATAAAATATATAAACAAACCTACCCAAATATATGACAACTATAAAAAAAATAGAAAATAAAACAGATGCCAAAAGTCCGCTCCAAGCAGTGCATGTTCAGCATAAGTTTAACGTATACGTTTTTGACAGATGGTCAAGCGCAGTGTGCACTCAGCCTAAGATTGAGGCTACAGTGGGGAAGGTTAGAGGATGAGACCTCTGCACTGGAAATACTAGAGGAATCTGCAACCTGATCTCCAGCTCAGCACCTTCCCAGCTTCCATCTAGAAGATTCCATTCTCAATCCTGGGGGTACATCGGGACGTTCCATTTAGCAGAGCGGTGGTTTGTTTTTTACTATACATCGTTGAGAATAACACGTCTTGTCGTAAAGTAAAATGATAGAAGTTCAGGTCGCTTCCTTGCGTTTCTTCTATTCATTATGTTAGTGTGTTATTTTTTAGCCCAGGTCGTGATTTGGTACGGTCCTGGTTCTCCCCTCTCTTCTGGGTGGCGCAGTCCGCACGGTGACCTGGCAGTGTGGGCGTGGCCAGCTTCCATTTATGAGCCTTGCAGGCTGCGGGAGTTGCCAGTGACAGCTGCGGAGTGACAGTCGCCATGCCTGGAAGTCAGATGATAGAGGTCTATGTCGTGTACTGGTGAGATGAGCCTCGTCCGCTGCTTTGGGGGATACTAGTAGGTGGGGAAGTTTCAGGAATTGGGTGGGTGCTGGTGCCCCCCTTTAAATGGGGCTGTGTCATGTACTGGGTGCAGCCTGTAGGATGTCACCTGTATCTATTGTTGATGGGGCTTCCTTTTGTTACTGTCAGATCTGCTGCAGCACCTTCCCTATATCCTGTTTCTGATCTGTTACATCTCTCATTACATCATATTTGTATCCTGTTCACCTGGAAAAACTTCATGTGGATTTTGGTTTAGGATCAGCTGAACTTTCTAAAATCCACATGGAATCTGTGTTCCATTACAAAGAAAAGGAATCTGTGTCAGAGTGAGCATGGGGGTCTTCAATGGAGATTTAAAAATCTGTGGCCTGTGTTAAAAAAAAAAAAAAAAAATCCACCTGTAACCTACTGATGCAGATCCCCCAATAATGTAGGCCAATCGGGATGCAAGTCTGCAATGGAATCTGCTGTACAAACTGCAGTAGAGATCTGCTTGGCTGCACAACCGATTATTTTTTTTTTTTTTTGGAAAACCCCATAATGTGCCATTGGCTTTATACTTGTTTTAGGGTCTGTGCACACAGCAAGCATTTTCGGTAGGTTTTTTGTCAGATTTTCAAAACCCCATTAGCCCTTAATTGAAAATCCAAGTTGCAGTCCACACGACTTTTTTTAGGGCATGTCCCCACTGCACGGGTTTTCAGCCGGTTTGCGGTTTTTCAGACCGCCTGAACAACCGGCCGGAAATGAGCACAATTGTGCTCTATGGAAAACCCGCGCATCGGTCCCCACTGCACGAGTTTTCCGCCGGCGGTCCAGCGGCAAAACATTGGGGAAGCACAATCTTCCATCTGGTTTTCGGACGGAATATGTGCTTCTCAATGGGAGGGCTCCTCTGCTCATCGCGGAGAAAAGACGTCCCACCCCCCCCCCCACACCCTCACGGCCGTGGGGACGGGCGCAAAACAGGACAAATGCCGGCTGGCAAACCGGCTGGTATTTGTCCCATGCCGTGTGAACGCGCTCTTATGGTCAGATTTCAAAACCAGGTTCAATTTTCTGCTGTAGTTAAAAGGGAAAGGGGCGCGGAAATTGCATCCCAATCGACTTGTCGGATCCACATACAACACACCATAGAGATTAATGGGGCTTGTCAAAAGAAACAAAAAAAAAAAACCTCAAAATCCACATATGGTTGAAAACCTTTTCGTCCAACATGGGTTTTCAGCAGTAGAATCAGATGGGGATTTTTACATTGCTGTGTGGACATCCCCTTAAGAAGTCTCCATGAGTTGCTCTGATATTGAGATTTTGGCATGATGTGTTGACTGGCATAAGTAGGGTTAGAGCATGACTGCATTATACATCTGTGTTGTACATCATTTTGGTGCTATCACCTGTATTGCGGTATGTTCAGGTCTCAGACTTCTCCACTTGGGAACGTCTGATATGTAATTGGAATTCTGCAGGTGATTTTTACTTTAGGGAGTTCAAAAGACTAGGGAAGGGGGAGATATGAAACAGCACACACTAAATTTCCCTAAAAGATTTCCCCAAAAAATAACATTATTAGTATATATTCTCAGGGGCGTAGCTACAGGGGGTGCAGAAGTAGCAGTCGCTACTGGGCCCTGCCCTCCTGCCACATAAGAAAATACCAGTATTGTACATGGTAACTGGGGGGCCCCATTTCACTTTTTGCCCTAGGGCCCAAGAGCTTGAAGTTATGCCTCTGAGCTATTCGGCACTTAACTGTATATAGAGGGTGGCAGGTTCATCCGAATTCTATGTAAAACAACCCCATATTTATGTCACATGGCTGGACCATTGTAAATCTAGCACTTCTTACCCTTCGTCTCACCCGTACACCCTAATAGATTGTAAGCTCTTGCGAGCAGGGCCCTCACACCTTGTGTCTCATCTGTAAGTACTTTTAATGTGTAATGTCTGTACGTTTACCATCCAAATTGTAAAGTGCTGCGGAATATGTTGGCGCTATATAAATAAAGATTATTATATATATATATATATATATATATACACACTCACCGGCCACTTTATTAGGTACACCATGCTAGTAACGGGTTGGACCCCTTTTGCCTTCAGAACTGCCTCAATTCTTCGTGGCATAGATTCCACAAGGTGTTGCAACGATGCTCAATTGGTACCAAGGGGCCCAAAGAGTGCCAAGAAAATATTCCCCACACCATGACACCACCACCACCAGCCTGAACCGTTGATACAAGGCAGGATGGATCCATGCTTTCATGTTGTTGACGCCAAATTCTGACCCTACCATCCGAATGTCGCAGCAGAAATCGAGACTCATCAGACCAGGCAACGTTTTTCCAATCTTCTACTGTCCAATTTCGATGAGCTTGGGCAAATTGGAGCCTCAGTTTCCTGTTCTTAGCTGAAAGGAGTGGCACCCGGTGTGGTCTTCTGCTGCTGTAGCCCATCTGCCTCAAAGTTCGCCGTACTGTGCGTTCAGAGATGCTCTTCTGCCTACCTTGGTTGTAACGGGTGGCTATTTGAGTCACTGTTGCCTTTCTATCAGCTCGAACCAGTCTGCCCATTCTCCTTTGACCTCTGGCATCAACAAGGCATTTCCGCCCACAGGACTGCCGCTCACTGGATGTTTTTTCTTTTTCGGACCATTCTCTGTAAACCCTAGAGATGGTTGTGCGTGAAAATCCCAGGAGATCAGCAGTTTCTGAAATACTCAGACCAGCCCTTCTGGCACCAACAACCATGCCACGTTCAAAGGCACTCAAATCACCTTTCTTCCCCATACTGATGCTCGGTTTGAACTGCAGGAGATTGTCTTGACCATGTCTACATGCCTAAATGCACTGAGTTGCCGCCATGTGATTGGCTGATTAGAAATAAAGTGTTAACGAGCAGTTGGACAGGTGTACCTAATAAAGTGGCCGGTGAGTGTATATTAGACAATTTATTTGAACAGAAGATGTGTTTTGTGCTTTAAAGCACTTCATCTGTGCAGGACACCTTGGCTTTTAATTAAAGACATCCATTCTGTGATAATTCGCAGTCTCTTGATCAGAAATTGTTCCTGGGTCTGTCCCCCACCCAGATCAGGGGAATGTGGCAAACAGCAGACTGCATGCTGGAGCCAAGACCTTCCACCTCACACACAGTCAGACAAACCTGAGTGGGAACCACACCCCGGGTGACCATTTGCCACATTCCCCTGATCTGGGTGGGGAATGGACCCAGGAACAATTTCTGATCAAGAGACTGAATCATCACAGAATGGATGTCTTTAATTGGAAGCCAAGGTGTCCGGCACAGAGGAAGTGCTTTAAAGCACGAAACGCGTCTTCCTTTATGTTCAAATAAATGGTTTTCTACCTATATTTAATATGGGTTGCCCAGCGCGGTCTCTTCTCCTGTAGAAAACAAGGGTTATCGGTGAATAAACCTCGGCCCATAGTGCACTACTTTGGAGTTGGCATTTGCTCTGATTCGGACTTCAGTAGAGCTAACCTGTGTCTCTAGTGTCGGAGTGGGATCTGATGAGGAGCAACTACTACTTTTTTTTTTTTTTTTTTATCTCTCCATGCACCAAGTATTTGAAATCGGTGGAGTAGAAAATTCAGCACCCACTGGTCATTCAAATGACGTCCTCAGACTACATGACGATTCTAACGAGGATTCCAGCGTTCATTTAGTAAGTCCAATCCGCTGTGTAAACTTCTCCTCAGGCAGATAGTCTTCACTAGAAACTCTGCTCCTGGGGGAGAGTTTGTACGTTAAGAGCCCTATGAAAGCTATCTAGGTCTAAGGCTAAGCCTGCACAGCACAGAAATAGTCGGATTTTTGATGCATTCAGTATGTCGAATCTGAAGGTACACTGTGCTACAGCAAGGAAAAACCCGTGCTGTAGTCTATACCACACGGGTTTTAACCAGCGCGGTAAAATCCAGCAGAATTGGCAGCATGTTGCTAATTCTGCCAGAATTTTGCATGTTGCCGTACATTCAATTGTTCGGGCTGATGGCAAAAAAACTAAAACCGACCGCTTTTTTTTTTTTTTTGCGCAGTGACAACCCGCGGTCCTGCATAGGACAAAATGCCATTGACTTTCTGATGGTTTTTGTCGTATGCTGTGTGGCCTTAGCATAAGGTTCACACGGCTTAATTGCGGGGCGTACAGTACGACCTGCAAATACGCCAGGTCTTCGTGAGTCGTGCTGATCAGAGGGGTGAGAGGGGGGCCTGGCAGCCTGCTGACCCCATAGACATGCATTACTCCACGAATAAGTAACATGTCACTTATCTCCCTGCGCATACAATATGATCGTATTGTACGAACTGGGAGAGGAGGCGTAATCCATAGTATGAGAACTGTGGCTTACCGTAATGATTGGGGCGCAGTACGCTCGCATTATGTGGTGAAATGCGCCACAAAATAAGCCGTGTGAACATGCCTTAAGGGTATGTTCATACAATGTATCTTGAAGAGTACATTTATTCATCAAAATCTGCCTCCAAATCTGCTTCAAAAAAGTCTGATTAATAGCCTATGTAGAAAAATCCTGTCCCCATTTGATTCCTGTAGTGATTTTGCATAAACGGCTCAAGAATTGACATTGCGTATTTTTACAGCCGTAATTGAGTCCTAGAAAGTCTCACAATTACGTTTGTTAAATAAGCTTCATGTGACCGATAAGGTGTATTTTATTCAATGACAGAAGAATTAAAGACTGTCTGAGTCTGATTTTGGGCTGTTTTCCAGTACGTGAAATGCGCTAGAATACAGCCCAAAAATGCCATGTGAACGTACCTGAAGACTTTGTTGCCCTTAGCAACCAGAGTTCCTCTTTTTTTCAGAGCCCTATATGAGATGAAGGGGGAACCCTAATTGGTTGCTATGGGCAACAAGGAAAGTCTTGCACCTAGACCGTCTTCATGCATGTCCGCCATGTGCATAAACCCTTGTGATATCGCTGAGCAGCACTGCAACGGGCCCCACTACATAGAGAAGAGTCTCACAGGAGTGCACAGTGCCAATAGCTGAACCTTGCCAACAAATGAGTCGCATCTAAAATGAAATCCCATAAATGGTCACATCTTATTCTGACTAAATACATCAATAAAAACTGAAAGCTAAGTATGTAATTGAGAAAGGGGGGAAAAATTCCATCGGTAGCCGCTTAATACATAGAAAAGAATGATAACATCTAAGGCCATGTTCCCACGGCACCAGTTTGCGCTAATCGCGGAGAAAAGCCGCCCCCCGCGGCCGTGTGCACGGCACACAAACCGTCTCACTAGTGCTAGTTTGGCTCAGAAGAAATGTGAAGAAGGGTCCTGGTGTTAAAGAAGTTGTCTCCCTTCAGAGTTTCAGAGAATGCATGAATGAAATACTCTGTCACTTCCTGGTTCAGACTGACTCATTTGCTACAGTGTGCTTGACAGCTCCATGCTTGCTGTGCTTTCAGATGCTAATTAGATCAGATTAGCTTCTCAAACTACTAACAGGACTTCTTATCTGATCCCCCAAAACAAAAGCCCTAATTACAGTTCTGTTTATTTTACATAAATCAAGCTTTTTACTGCTGAGCAGCACAGGACACTGCATGACCTGTGTGATGTCACTCACTGTTATCTCATTGAACAAACAGCAGGGGGAGAATTGTTTACAGGTCAGTTACTGAGGGAACTGAAAGAGCCAGGGAGGTCATAAATTCACTTGTATCTCCTGAGGGAAAACAGAGGAACAAAGCAATATATTTGGAAAATGTCTTTATTTTGTGTTCCCTACAACTTGAAAGCTATTCTTTGTAGCGAGACAACCCCTTTAAGGTAGCACTATGCCTTGTATAGGTGTCAGGTGAATGACTGCTACATCCTCCCATTCACTGCACTGGGTGAGGAGAGGGGAATAAGCTACCAAACACCTGTGGTTGGGACTTATTTCCTGTGAGTATAAAAGATTTGGCATGTTGATAACCCAACGTGCTGATCCTTCTCTGCCCCCACATCGTCTCTCAAGGAAGGGGACCTGTGAAAATCGGTGACTTTGGATGATCTTTTTATGTGGATCAGCACATTTAGGCCTCGTTCACACGGCTTATTCTGGGACTGATTGCAGCAGTATTGCGCGCCGTATTTGTGCTGCAGTATGGCTGGAATACGTCCCAGACATTACGGTAATGCACAGTTCTCATAGAGAACTATGGATTCCGTCTCCTCTCCCTGCTCGGCGAATACGCCGCTGGGGGAGAAAGTGACATGCACATTTACGGCGTGGACGCGCCGTGGATAATGAATGTCGATGGGGCTGCCGGCCCCGCCCCGCTGCACAGCTGCCGGCGTAATTGCGGGTGAAATCCATCCCCGTAATTAAGTCGGCAATAAGCAGTGTGAACATTGCCTTAGGGTGCTTTCACACGGTGCGTTTTTGATGTGGCTTTTTTTTTTTTTTTTTTTTTTTTGTGCAGCAATATACAGCATTAATTGCTATGCCTTCCTGCACAAAATATGCACCAAAACCGCACAGTGTGAAAGCACCCTTACATCCATAGCACAACGGGTGTGGGTGCAAAACTGTTATACAAGAAGGATAAAATGAAACCTACACAGGCAGGATCTACCACATGCCTCGTGGTGTTAGATGCATATGATCTGTATCTCTTGCCATTGTATTCTGTCTAATTTGCGCTTTTATGTTTGTTTAGGGTACGTTCCCACGGCAGAGGACAAATACCGGTCGCTTTATCCGGCCGGTATTTGTCCTGTTTTGCGTCCGTCTCTAGGGCCGCAGGGGGGGGGGGGGGGCGGCTTTTCATCGCGATGAGCGGAGAACAGCCCTCCCATTCACAAGCACAGATTCCGTCCAAAAACCGGCCAGAAGATTGTGCTTGTAGAATGTATTTCAGGCGGAAAAAACGCCGGACGGAAAACCCGTACAGTGGGGACTGCTGCACGCGTTTTCCATAGAGCACCATTGTGAAAAGCTGCAAACCGGCCGAAAACCCGTGCCATGAGGACATGCCCTTAGTATTCTGGTTGTTTTATATTTTGTTTACTCCTTTACTCATGTGGTAGTTGCTGCCTATGTGCGTTTTTATCCTTGTATGTTGAAGTGCAGTTCTATCTTGTAATACATTTTGTGTGTGGGTTTATGTTACTTGTAGCTTCTACTGGTATTTATTACATACCTTTCTGATATATGCTCTGTGTAGCCCATTTATAACTAAATGGGTAGTCACTTACTTATTACCTATCCAAGTCTAACTCTATGGATCCACAGCCTGAGCATGCTTCATCAGGGGTGGTTTGCCTTCCATTATGGAAGGGTCAATGTCTTGTCATTGAAGCTCTAGTCTTGACCGGGTCCCTCTGTAGCCTGTGAGCCATGGTGTTAGATGGTAAGACACAGGGTTCTACAAAGTCGCTCTCTGCTTCTCATAATCTGTCTGATTAAATGAATACTATTTATAACCATGTGAAAAGAGAAGTTGCTAATCTAATTTTGTTTTTATATCTTTCAGTGGCGCCTGAGGGTACCGCCCCAAGGTAAGACGGGTCTTGTGGTTGCAAATGAGGAACAACTTGTCTTAGATCTTCTCGATTAGGCTTTGTAGTGTCTGATCTTGGTTGTCTTTCTCATCTGGATTAGTTCCTCATTCTGTTGGTCATTACTTTGCACTTGTGGCATTGATGGGCACAAGAACCTTTCCCATCTATGTATTTAGGTGCAGTACTGCATGCACTTCAGTGCGAGAGCCAAAAACATCCACTTGACAACCTGTTTTCCTACTTTAGGCTACAGACCCACAGCATTGGACAAAACCGTCAGGAAGCCAATGGCTTTTTGTCCTAGGCACGACCGTGTTTTTTTGTCACTGTTTTTGTAAAAACCGCAGTCGGCCCGTACAATTGAATGTTTGGGAAACCGACAGCAAAACACCAGTGGTTTTTACAACAAATTCCTAAAACCAGCGGCACCAGAAAGCAAACTGGGAAAAACCCCACCGTTTTAGACTAAAAGTCTTTAAAAAAAAAAAAAAGTCTATGGGCTTGCAAAACGGTCAGACTTGCAGTAGTTTCAAAATGCTGACCGGTTTTGTACGCTGTAAAGACTTAAACTTAGTAACCCATTGACTATAAGGCTATGTTCACACGGCTTAGTTGCGGGACGCAATTACGCCGTGTGACCGGGGGAGTAAGCAGGGGGCCGGCCCATAGACTATCACTACTAGCGGCGCGATAGCCGAAAAGTGACATACAAATTTGCCTCAAGCGGGTTGAAAAAAGACGTAATAAAGTTCATCTTGAGAACTGTGGTTATCCGAATGATGCCGTTTTTACAGTAATTGGGCCCGTCCCGGGTTTTGTACGCCCGAAGATTAGGCCCATTTTAAGCCGTTGAACTGCTTAACAGTCATTTGAACTATTGATGCATTTTTATCTTGGCCCACTACATGTCGTCAGGTTACACCTGTGACAAAGGGGATCCTGCTTTACAGCCTGTGATAACATTCAATATCGCTCAGTACACATGTTTTTGGTGTGTACACCAGAAAGCTCACAATGTGCTATCCGTAGGATTAAAATGCCCGACAGAGGCCGAAAGGGTATCTATTTGGCTGTTCTACATCTGTATACTGCAAAAGAAAGTATAGAATATACACTATTCTATATTATGGTATTTTGACAGTGTGACCCTATGGGTGACAGATGTCACTACTTAACAGCCGTCAAAGGAGTCTATTTAATGTATGCTGCCTGGTATGTACTTTCAACAGAAGTGTGGCATTTACCTCGCTTTAAAGGGGTTGTCTCACTACATTGATTCCTCTTACCTCAGTCCTGTTTTCTTGGTTTCATTTTGAATTCAGGGGCGTGTTTACTGACTTCTACTAGGCTGCAGTAGAAGCCAGGGTCTGTAGCTATAGAAACCAGTGCTGGCAGCCATCGGGAAGAGGACAAACGGGTTTCTGTAGCTATAGCGCCCTGAGGAGCTGATGCAGCCCATAAAGAGGGGTATACTGGGAAAATAGGGAGGACACTGTTAATGGACATATATTGCAAAGGGACTTGTTTTTACAAAATCTTTAACATAAAAAGCAATCCTTGTAGTGAGACAACCCCTTTAAAGTGGATGTCTCACTACAAGAATTGCTTTTTGTTAAAGATTTTGCAAAAACAAGTCACTTTGCAAATGTGTCTTACCGGTGTCCTTACCTATTCCTGATAATCCCCTTTGTATGGGCCCTGCATCGCCCCTTCAGGTCGTTATAGCTACAGACCTCTTCGATCTCTCCTGATAGGCTGCCAGAACTGGTTGCTATAGCTACAGATCTGGTGTCCTCAGCAGCTCCTCACTGCAGACCAGTAAAAGCCAGTAAATAAATAAAAAAAAAATAAATAAAAAAAAAAAAAAAATGAGAAAATGGATGAGGAATGTAAATGGGATATTTCCATCTGACATTTTATGGCATTGTATCTTTCATTGAACTAACCAAAAAACAGATTCACATGTGCAGTAGGGTGACAGTCAAAAACAAATTTTGTGCATATTTTTAAGTCTCACCCCTGGGAATTATTTCCTTTGGTGTGATTGTAACATACACAAAATTGGGCTTATAGCAACCTTTTTTTTTTTTTTTTTTGGGTCCATCTTTTTTGGTATTAATGGCTCAAGGCCCACTGGGCTCCCTTTCCTCCCTATATTAAATTTTGGGGTTTTCCAACTTTTCTTTTTATTTATTTATTTTTTTATGTTGGACGATACAAAGTGATGCCGCTTGTGTGATGCAAGGTCTCTGAGCCGCACGTGAGTTGCGTAGCCGTCGTTGCCTTCCTTCTGTAGAGCCAGTACCCTCTGCGGTTGCAACCTCGCTGTCAAAGGAAAAAAAATAAAAAAAATCCAGACCCTCCATAATGTCACTGAGGTACCACAGGTATCTGCTGAAGTTTTTACTGCTGCCTCAGCAACAGGCGCGTTGATTTCTTTATATGCTAAGAATTCTCGCAGTAATGTCAAGTCCTTTTGCGGCAATATGGCTGGCATCTGGCAAAGGTACCAAGCCTTGAAGTATAAGCGGACCATAAGGGCTTGTCCCCACGGCATCGGTTATTGGTCGGTTTTTCGGATGGTTTGTGGTTTTACAAACAGTCTGAAAACCGACATGCAACACTCCCCCATAGAATTCAATGGAAAAATCTGTGCAGCAGTCTTTACACCGCTGGCGGTCCAAAAAACTTAGAGAACATTTTCATCCACCTGTTTTTTGGTTGCTACATGTGGGTGCGTAGGGGGGGGCTTGAATATCCAAATGGTGTAGAAAAGCCACCCCCCCCCCCCCTCCCCTGTGTGCCAAAAACAGACCAAATACCGGTTGTCATTTACGACTGTTATTTGGTCTTTACCTTGTAAACGCAGCCTAAAGGTGCAAAATTGAAGGGTTTTTTTTGTTTTAACTCTGGCACAGTTAAAAGATATTGATGAAACAAGAAGATCTTAAGAGTGTATATCCGTTTGGCCACCCAGAACCACCTTTCTCTGAGCAAGCAAGAAGTTGCGGTCTTGAAGTTTTATATAAGTTTCATGGCATGAAAGAAATCTAGCTAATGAATTCCTCCTCCTTGGGTTTTGGTTCACCGTTGGCATTGTTCTTGAGACTCTTCACCTTACTGATCACGTGACGGTGGCACTTGTACATGTTGTTGGTGGTTCCGTACAGTGCAGGAAATAAAACCTGACCAACACCTACCAATTTGCTGCCAGTTTACAACCATTAATGATGCTGCTGTCCTTCCATTTCCTCTAATGCAGCAATTCGAAGACGCCATTTTTTCTGACAACAGCAACTAAACTTGTGGGCGGCCTAGATAGCATCCATAAACTCGCATTTCAATACATTTTGGTACATTGATGCAGATCAGTCTAATATCACTCATCAAAACTTGCAATAAACTAATATAAATAAAAGTGCATTTCAGGCAAAAATTTACTTGGCTAGTAAGAGACCTTGTGGGAGTGAAGTAGACTGCTGCGTAAATGTTTAGAGATTAGTGTTGCCTAAAACAATGAATAATACTAAATGTCTGTAATCTAGAAAGTTTACATTGAAACAGGAAAAATAATATTCTTTACACATTACAAATAAGTAAATTGGAGAGAGTTTCAAGGAGCGGTCCCTTATTGCTGCTGTATATTAAAACTACCCAAATCCTATTTTAACAGCTATTACATGTTCAAAGGCAACATTGAGCCACATCTTAAACACAACCAGAAGACGCAATCTTTTCAAAGGATATTATAGATCATTATTTGCAGCCATTATAGAGGGTGAGACTTTGTATAAAACATTTTTTTTTTCTTTCTATACAACGCATTGACACCCTAATGTGCAGCCACCTCTAAGTAGGCTGCAACCATACCAGAGATACAGGTGAGGAGAAGGAGACACCTGTTGTCAGGTTACATGTGGGTCCCACCCTATCGCATATTAGGGCTAGTAGGTAGCTCCCATTATAATACCTGAGCTTAGTGAGGACACCCTCACACTGACGAGCATGTCTGTGTATTTGGTTGGTGGTTTACACTGAAGGATTTTTCTTGCCAGGATGGATATTACCAGTTGCTTGTGCAGATATAACTGATGTGCTTTTCTTTAGTTTCAGCAGTTGAAGAAGGACCTAGAGAAAAGGTTCCCCGGCCTGCTGAAAGTTGTAAGTCCACTCTACATCTTGTGCCAACTCTTACAATGCTTTCTACAGAATGGCTGGCGATGATCAAGCTTCTAACTTGTCTATTTCAGGATGGCGAAGGTACCCCGACGGCCACTGGGTGGTTTGAGGTGTCTGTTAATGGGAAGCTTGTCCATTCAAAGAAGGTAACTTTACCCAATAATACTTCACATCACTGACCACAAAGCAAGCTTTAGAGACTTACCCCCAGGAGGGGAGTCTGGAAAATATCCCTCCCCTGAGGAACTTCTACAACTTCCCTTCCCTAAAACTAACAGCTCTACTGTCTACTATGGAGCTCTTAGATTAGGTTCTAGGAAACATGGAACCGTGCTAGGAAAACCAATGTAGTCCAGCTATATCCATATTTGTTACAGTAAAGTGCACATGAGCCTGAGGCAGGGTTAGGGTATGTTCACACGGCGTGTCTAACGTTTTGTTTTCAATACGTAAATGAACTTATTGAAATCTGCATCCAAAAAACGCATCTGTAATGTGTATTTGGCTAAATTTTTCTGATGCGTATTTCACTACGTTGTCTCTTAAATTAACCTATATTGACCCAATGCATATTTTAGGCACGTAAATGCATTTAAGTACATACCAGGAAGTGTTGTACATATTTGGATACATTTTTTAGCATCCAAAAAGGCACCCCACTGTTTCCTATAGGGATTTTTACATGCGGAAAAAGGATAAAGGAATTGACGTCACTACTTTGTATGCATTTGAAAAACACAATACAATTGCAAAAGTCAAATACATATCAAGAGAACTTTACAGATAGTACATGAGATCGGATAAAAATGGAGTGTGGTAATCAAAAATTATTTTAAATATGCCGCGTGAAAATCCTTAGAAGTACATGGCAACTTGCTACTAAAAACTGAACCACATCTGTCCATAGGTTGTGTGTAGCATTGCAATGAAGGGTCTTCTCCCATTGTCTGGGGTACCGCAGAAAATCATTAAGATGGATTTATTGGACCTGTTATTGGTCTGCTTACATATGACGAAGTATTGCCTTGGAGATAGACACTTTTTGGAAGGTGATCTATATTGAGCTATACCAGCTGTAAAGCTATTAGTCATTTAAAGAGAACCTGTGGCCATTCCTGACACATCTATTTTAATAAATCCTTGTGTTCCCTGTGATGTGTCAATTCTGGATCCTCTTCTCTTATATCTCTGGGTTGTACTGTTCCTCAGTTATTCCTCCTAGAAATATATTACTGACTGGACATTGTCAGACTGTGATGGGACACTGCTGTAATTGGTAATGGAATATCCATGGAACCTCACAGCATAGAACTCTAAATCCAGAATTGTTTCATGGGAAACACCCCTATGTACTAAAACAGACTTGTCCGGAATGACCACCGGTTCTCTTCCAGACCATCTTTTTCATCACTGCTCCTTACAACAGAGTGTATGGCTCTTATTGTAGGTTTACATCCACATCACAGGGGTTGTAGCAGCACTGTGAATCATTGCCTATCTAGTGTCTGACCCTCTTCTGATTTTTCAAGAACAGGGGTCCTGTGTACCCATTTGAATCTGATCAGGCATGTGAGTTGCCACTTCATTTCGCTATATAGCACTGAGGGAGATCGCTAAGGTCTGCACTTGGCTTCTCTTCAGCGGCACGCTAACCCTTGAATGGAGCAAGGGTCCAATGTGTGCCCTGGGTAGAGGTGATTCAGGGACAACTCTCTATCTTGTTTCTGGTTGCTGTGTACCTCTTCTGTTCGTTAGTAACCTCTGGTGTTGGCCCTTTTCTCCAGTGTGTTTGCCTTGGGTCACTCCTTTTTAGTTATCAGTGTTGTGTTCGGTAACCCTTAGTATTCTGTCGGACAAACAGATAAAGAAGCTAATTGTGGCTGCGGGTTGTAAAAAAAACCTGTCCAATCTGTAATACCTAAAGCACATGGTTGAATAGCTTGAGATTAAAGGTGAGGGGCTGTTCCCTTGTCTGCTCTTAGGGCATGTCCCCACGGCACGGGTTTTTGGACGGTTTTGCAGAGCGACTAAAAAACCGCCTGAAAATGAGCAGAATGAGCTCCTATGGCAAACCCATGCAGCAGTCCCCACTGCACGGGTTTTCCGCCCGGCGGTTTTTCCATCCGCGGGCCGCCCAAAAAGCATTGAGCATGTTCACTCTTCCGTCCGGTTTCCGCACATCGTGGGGAAAAAAGCCGCCGATTTCCCACCCCCCACGCGTGACCGTGGGGACCGCCGCAAAACAGTGCAAATACCGGTCACATAAACCGACCAGTATTTACTTGCCGTGTAAACGGCCCCTTAGGGTATGTTCACGCGGGGTAATTTCAGCGTGCATTTCACGTCGTATTTGCACTCTAATACAAGTGAGATGCGCGCCAAAATTACGGTAATCCATAGTTCCCATAGAGAGCTTTGGATTACGCCTCCTCTCCCCAGGCATACAATACGATTGTATGCCCAGGGAGATAAATGACTGAAGCCCCCCTCCCCCCATGTTACTGGAGTACACAACGATCAGCACGACTCCCAAACACCCAGTGTAATTGTGGGGCATACTGTACACTCCACATTTATGCCATGTGAACATAGCCTTACAATGGGCAGAAATGGACTCCAATTTACAAAACTGGATTGGATTTGGCAGATACAACCCATGGATGGGATCTTCTGCAATTATATCTCTGCTTCAGCAAAGTGAATGGGGCTGGGCTGCAATACAATATACAATCTGAGGAGAAAGGTTTCAGTCTTCTTGGAGGAAATCTGCCATGTCTTTCTGGTTTCTGGACACCCCCTTTAAACTATTTTTGTACCAGCATTTCAGCAGCATTTTGGATTGCTATCATTTCAGCCCATAGCCAACCCTTTGCATTGCCGCCACATGGAATTGTGAGGTCTATTATTGCATACTGTTGCCTGTAGACTAATTGTATTGGCTGCTAACCTTTGTACATAATTGCACGGAAGCCTTCATAGCTCCAGACCACTAATCTGGTTGGGGTGACAAGCCATTGTCGGGCACCACTTATTTGGCAGGTTAACCGGTTCCTGACTGTGTCCTTTATACCCCTTTCCTGAAGGGCATTCCTTCATTGGTACACATGGGTTTGTACGCGATTACTTTTTTTTTTTTTTTTTTTTTTTAAACTGTTCTACAGATTTTGTGTTCTTTCCTTTCTCCGTGATACAGAAGGCTTCATTTTTGTGCAGTCTTTACTTTTTTGTTTGCTTTGTAACCACAAAACGGCTTCTAAAATAAGTTCTGTAAATGTCACTTTTCAGTCAGATGTGTGGCCGGAGAGACTGATGTATAAATGCTGACTTCCTCTGTAACTGGGATTGATTATATTCACTCCAGTTGCAGAGAAAACACGGGCTCCAGAACTGACTGCAGATCTGAGTCTAAGACCCAGCAAGTCCTGGAGCTACTGAGCCTCAGCAATCCTGGAAAGCAGGAAGCCGGAATCTATAATCTACTATAAAGTGCTCATAGAGCATGGTATGTACAGGGATCTAAAAGCAGGAATGGTAATAAACTACTGCTGCCTTTTCCCTGGAGATCCCGACTGCCAATGATAGCTGGTTATCCCCTCCACTCTACATGGCTGTTTTTAAAACATCTGTGCACAATTGGATGACCACATCGTGGACTGTTATAGTCCACAGGTGGTCGGCATCTAGTCAAAGTCTAACCTTTTGTAACCCCATGTTGGACAGTGCAACAAACATCTTGAGACCTGTAAAGGTTGGTCATGTATCCATAAAAACTCGATAGTACATAATAAAGATAACAAGCAAGTCATTAAACTATATTTTCATAATGTTGGCATGCAGGTCTAAATAAACAACCAAAAACATCCAAATGACCCTGATCAAAAGTTCACATACCCTGGTGATTTTGGCCTGATAACATGCACAGAAGTTGACACAAATGGGTTTGAATGGCTACTTAAGGTAACATGCTCACATGTGACTTGTTTGCTTGTAACCCATGTGTGTGCATGAAAGCTGAGTGAGTTTCTGGGATCCAGACACTCTTGCATTTTTCATTCAGCCACTGACATTTCTGGATTGTGAGTCATGGGGGGGGGGGGGGAAGAAGGAGAATTGTAAACGGATATGTGGGAATTGGTCGGTGTAAGGTATAAAATGGGAATGGGACACAA
Source organism: Phyllomedusa bahiana (assembly GCA_025379985.1). NCBI lineage: Eukaryota > Metazoa > Chordata > Amphibia > Anura > Hylidae > Phyllomedusa > Phyllomedusa bahiana. The sequence continues at coordinate 32,822 of JAODAL010009413.1, read as the reverse complement.
TGATATCCAAGGAATTGTTGTAAGTCAGCAGTGTTCAAACTGTGATTAAGAAATGGAAAATCAGGGGCTCTGTAAAAACCAAATCGGTCAGGTAAACCAACAAAAATTTCAGCCACAACTGGCAGGATAATTGTTTGGGATGCAAAGAAAAACCCACAAATAACATCAGCTGAAATACAGGACTCTCTGAAAACCAGCATTGTGGCTGTATCAAGATGCACAATAAGGAGGCACTTGAAGAAAAATGGGCTGCATGGTCAAGTCGCCAGAAGAAGCCATTACTGCACATATGTCACATAGTATCTCACCTACAATACGCCAAGCAGCACAGACAAGCCTCAAAGCTTCTGGAACAAGGTCATTTGGAGCAATGAGACCAAAATCTAACTTTTTGGCCACAATCATAAACGTTACATTTGGAGAGGTGTCAACAAGGCCTATGATGAAAGGAGCACCATTCCTACTGTAAAGCACAGAAGTGGATCGCTAATGTTTTGGGGATGTGTGAGCTACAAAGGCACAGGAAACTTGGTCAAAGATGAATGCAGCACGTTATCAGCAAATACTGGAGGCAAATTTGCACTCATCAGCCCGGAAGCTGCACATGGGACATACTTGGTCGTTCCAATATGACAACAATCCAAAACATAAGGCCAAGTCAACCTGTCATTGGCTACAGCAGAAGAAAGTGAAGGTTCTGGAGTGGCCATCTCAGTCTCCTGGCTTGAATATCATTGAGCCAATCTGGGGAGATCTCAGGCGCGCAGTTCCTGTAAATTCCTGGGCTGTCTTGCATGAACTGGAGGCTTTTTGCCAAGAAGAATGAGCTTTACCATCTGAGAAAATAGCCTCATCCACAACTACCACAAAAGACTTTAAGCTGTCATTGATGTTAGAGGGGGAAATACATGGTATTAAGAACTGGGGTGTGTGAACTTTTGATCAGGGTCATTTAGATGTTTTTGGTTGTCATTATGACTTTAAAGAGAGAAAACAGTAGTTTGACAATAAATGGCTTCACCCAACCACTAACCATGAGTGGGAAAAGTTTTTGTATTCATATTCTCTGAAAAAAGGCCAAGGAAACAAATTCTACCGGGTTGTGTACACTTTTGAGCACAACTGTACATAGCTCCAATACATCTAGTAATCTGAAAAAAAAATATTGAAATAGAATGATAGATGTAACCACTAGACAAGTCATGACAAACACCTGCCAGATATACAAACACGCAAACAATATCTAAGGTTCTGTTTAGTCCAACTTCTTTCCCCCTCCAAAAAAAAAACCCTCCAGGCCAAGCAGTTGATCTGTGATGGATATGTGCATGTGATTCAATCCACAAAGCAACAGCGACAAATCATCATATGTAGCTGATTAGGTAACCTGAAAATTAACAATTGGTGTTACCCAGATCCTCCATATAATACCACTTGGTGTGTTGGAAAACTTCATAATCTCTCCGAACTGGGTAACTGAGTAGATTAACTCCTTAACGACCGCGCACCATCTTTTGGCATCAGCCGGTGCGGATCATTCATCTGCAGCGACGTCTTTAGACATCGCTGCAGACATCGGAGTTTGCGGCACCCGGCGCCGCAATTGCGCTGGGATCGGGGCTGTACTACAGCCCTGATCCTAGAGTATCTCCTGTAAGCACCGGGGTGCGGGGGAAACCTCCACAATCCGATGCTTTAACCCTTTGATTGCGGCGGTGTGTTACCGCAGCGCAATCAAAGGGTTCGCCTGCTGTCTGGTGATCGGGTGGCCCCAGAGCTGTCTGTGTATGAAGCCAGTGACTAGGACACACTGTGTGGTGTCCTAATCACTGCCTGTGTCAGACTGACACAGATTAGAATGTATTAGCATATATGAATATACTAATACATTACCAAGTTAAAAAAAAAAAAAAATGTAAAACAGTTCTCCCTTCAGGGGAATAAAAAAGTAAAAAAATATAGTGTAAAAAAAAAATTAAATAAAAAAATAAAAAGTGCATAAATTACACACACAAAACCTACACATTTGGTATTCACACGACCGTAGTAACCTGTCAAATTAATCTAACAAGTTAAATGGGATTTGCCAAGAGATTCTTACCTCTCGTCAGCCCAGGCAGAATGTCAACAAATCACGCTGAGTCATGAAGCTGCAGGGGAGAGAGGGCGGGGGAGTGAGGAGTGGAGTGAGGAATCCAAGGGAGCGTCTCAAAACTTAAGTGAAATAATAAACAGTACAACAGTGGATTAGCATGTCAGCAAGACAGCCTCAGACAGCACTGTCGGGAGCCTTATCTGCTAAGATGCTAATGTGATGTAAACAAATCACAGAGCTGAAAGACACACAGCGGAGAGCACAGAGCTGCATAAGGGATCTTGTGACATGTTCACTGAAATAAAAAAACTAACTTGTGGATTCTATATACAAAAGAGAACACCTATTCTACACAGCAGCTTGAAAGTTTCTTCATGTTCTCTGTCATCAGATAAAGCAGGTATCTAATCACACTACAACTAGTTTATTCTGTATACAAAAGAAAACATATTGCTACCCGGTGCCTTAAAAACTTCTGCAGCTCAATCTCATCAGATAAGAAGCTCTCTGCCCAAGCCTGTCCAGCTCTTGTCAGGCCGTATCTAATAGACTCTTTGAAGTAACCAAGGGCATGTAAGGAAGGCTGTAGCTCTCTCAAACTGCAATTTTTGTAATCACATATATTTAGAAAAGTGATTAAAAACCCATTTTGGAGGATCCCACGTCAACATTGCATCGTGGCAAAACCCTTTTAAGTGTGAAATGTGAATGGTACAAAAATAATACTCCAATTATTTATAAGTGAACTTAAACTATTCCCACAAAGTACAACTTGTCTCGAATAAAACGAGGCCTCATACAACTGCGTCATTGAAAAAATAAAAAAAGTTACAACTGTTGAAACGCAAGGAGGCAAAAACTAAAAAAAATTTCTGGTCATTAACTACTTTTCAGGCGTTTGGCTTAAAGGGGTGTTATCGTTTCATTAAATGGCCTTCAGAATAAGGGGACAGTGAAAACAAGCAACTTTGCAATTGGATGTCATTATCAAAGCTGCCTTTTTCTCAGTGTCCCTTATCTTGTGTTTTTTATTTACACTGATATCCAGTGTGGGTCTAATCCCTCCTGATCCCTCCTCCTTGCAATTCACTAGCTGAGAGCTCATTTACATTCTGTACAGCCCCCGGTCGATTCACGGAGCTGTGTCTCTGACTCAGAGTTAGGGGTCGTAGCATTTTCTGTTTCCACACCTAGCAGAAACAGACTGCAGCAGATTGTACAATGAGAAAACATGACAGTTTTGTCCCTGTGCCTAACTCTCCTGCATACACGCAGATCTGTGCCGTTCTTAGAAAGCTGTAATACATCTCCAGCTGTGAGAGATCAGTGCTCAGATTAGATTGAATGCAGCCTGTGGTATGTATACAGCTCTTCTAAAATAAGACTGATAGGGAGAGACACAGTGATATGTGGACTCAGAGGGGAGGGGGGGGGGGAGTCTCAGGCCAGCAGTGAAGGGGGGGATGATGTCATCCAGCTGGGAGGGGAAGAAACGCCCCTGCATTCACAGAGTTGAGAAGCTCAGAGAAGTGTGAATCAGCCGAAGTAAGGAAGCGATACATCATGCCCTTTAAGGGGTTAAAGAATTTAGGACCACATGTTTGAAAACTGTCTGGGTGTAAAACTCACTTTGTTGCTCATGGCAACCAATTAGAGCGTCCCTCATTTTTTCCAGAGCACTATATGAAAGCTCTGATTGCTTTGGGCAACCAAGTGGGTTTTAGACCTAGACAGTTTTCATACATGTGGCCCTTAGTCTTTGTTTCCAGATTTTCATTTGCTCCACCTTAGTATAGTTGGGGGATCAGGTTTAATCCACATATTTAATAGGCATTGTTTAGCCACCAACATAGCAATATGTACAATACTAGGAGCTCTAGGGCAGTGTTTCTTAACTCTAGTCCTCCAGACCGCCACCAGGTCATGTTTTCAGGATCCCCCATAGAATACACTGACCACTATATCGCCTGCCCAGTTTGCGATAAGCCTGTAGAATCTGCACCTTTTTGTTTTGTCAAAAAACTTCATTATAACTGTTCGGCAGTGAGGCTGGAATGATCTGATCGTTGCTCCAGGCCTACTATGTGCATGCGCTTCACTAAACACAAGTCGTTAATAAGCAGGGTGGCTGGTAGGTCTACCTCACAGATTTTCTCGCTCGTAGGCCTCCCGGATTCAGGTCGGCCCACCATTCGTGAATTGCTCCTACAGGAGTGATTCTCCAAATTTTCTATGCATTCTTGTATAGTTCTTTTAGAGGTGGCTTTGAGTGTCATTTTCAGTCTCTGAAGAACACTGTTCTAATTCCTCTAAGTGGTCCATATGGGACTGTACCTCGTGCTGCAACTTATGGAGTGAGGACTGTAGAGTGTGCTCCAGTGTCACCTGGAGATCCGGGATGATGAGCCTGGCCACCTCTACTGCAAGCTTTTTGTAATCCGAGAGGTGAGTTTTCCTCCTGTCTGGTCCTCAGCTGCGGTGACAGCATAGTCATTGCCTCCTTCCCCTCCCAAAGGTCACCCAGGAATGTAGTTTAGGCAGTTGAGCAGCGTCGCATTGACTTATGAGGGTTTGTCGGGCGGGTTGTTTGCAGCGCTCACGCCACTTACATCCAGTCGCTAGTGCCGGAACCAGAAGTCCTCCGCAAACCAGTAATTTTAAAGCAAGAACCACATACAATGGCCTGAAGCAGATTTGTCTCCTATACTTCTCTTATGTGAATTCTTTTCAGGCACGTGCAAAAAAAGCGTTAAAGGTGTTGTGATTCACAAAGCATATTTTACATTCTAGTCTGAAGTGTATTGTACATTGTTTTGGGTGTTTTTCAGCACTAAATAACGCATAAAAATAAGTCCCAGAGTACCCAGCATGGACATGCGTGAAAATGCAAGAGGCTGGAATTGACAGGATATAATGTATCTGTGCAGGAACAATATATTTTCTACTGCAATGCAAGTTGGGTATCTTGTTGAGGATATCTAGACTGAGAAGCATTTGGTCAATATGGGACCTTTGAAGAGGTAATCCATCTCCATTTTATGTTCACAGGTTTCCTGTGTTGTGGATTTTTTTTTTTTCCCTCTATTTTCAAAAACTCCATAAAAAATAAAGCCTTGAGTATCACAGAAAAATCAAAAAAATTTGTAGTTTAAAAGGAATCTTTCATCAAAAACTGATTCTTGTGTGTTTTTTGTCTAAATTTTTTTGTATTTCTGTCTTTGTGGTAAATATTAAAAAATGCATAATTTCAATATTTCCCACTCTTAGCCACCAGAGGGAGCCAATAAAAAAAAAAGTTTAGCTCAAGCAGAAGCAGGTTGTAATATGGCTGCTGTAAATGTGGGTTGGTCTGGAGGTGACCTCACATACCTCCCCTTGTCTGTGTGCAAAAGGAGGGGGGGAGGTGAATTGTAGACTCTGTAGCCACTGAATCGCCATTTTATTGGTGACTGAGGACACCATACAAAGCTGCTATATCGCCATAGCTGAAAAAGGAATAATCCGAGTGAAACTGATTACATTTAGTCTTTCACTATGGATATGCAGAAGGAACGCCAAAGTATGTCTGCATTCCTGCTAGAAGGTATCCACAGGTATAGGGCCAACGTCCACATTTCCTAAGCACTAATTTGTTTCGTTCCATGTGAACATTAGGCTCTGTCTACCCTGCAGTGGACAAAAAACACCTGAAAACCAAATCCTAAAAACCTTCATAAAACAGTTTTTTTTTTTTTTTTTTTTTTTTTTTCTTTCTTGTCCACTACCTGTCAAAAGCTGCTGGGGGGGGGGGGGGGGAAGGCTTTTTTTTTTTTTTTTGTTTTTTTTTTTGGGGGGGTGCTGTTTTTTGCTTGTCTTCAAGTCTGTAGGCATATCAAGCCATTGGATGTAACTCCACCCTACAAAAGGGAATGGAAAGCACATTATTGCATTTACATGTCATCTTTTAGTTTTATGGATTTTGCCGCAAATTAAGTTTTCTCACTTCTGATGCTAAAAATACTTTGTAAAAAAAACAAAACGGATTTTTAGAGTCAGAAGCGAGAGGACTTCATTAGGAAACAAATCTTTGAATTACGCAAAAATCATTAGTGACAAAAGCATGATCACTTCCTTATGAACAAGGAAACATCAGACCCATATATGCAGAATTGATGAGGTATAACCACCCGACTGCTGCTTCTCTGGCAAGCCTTGCTGATGTTCAGTAGCTGCTCCACAATCATGGCTACCTGCTCCCTATAGCTGTGACCTGCAGACACTAGAGCAATGCACAGCTGGGAGGGGTTGTGAGGGATCTAGCTCAAGAGTCAGATGGGAGACGTCTATACTTGCTTTACGGCTGCTACCTGTGTGTCGTGCAGTCACACAGTACAGAGCTGCTTCAGAAAAGGGCCGTTTTCTGTACACACAAGTATCAGTAATAACGGTCTATACAAGCTCTCACTGGAAATTACTGCAACTGAAAATAAAAAGGTTATATAAAACACACCACATAAAAAAAAAAAAATTGCTACACATGATCTTTAACCAATCTTGAGAAAGCACAATCATGTTTATCAGTTTGAGTGTTAAAAAAACATTTAAGTCCTAGCACTTGGTTTTGCACTTTCACAAAACTTTTGAAAAATCGGTATCTTTTTGTTTTCTGTAGCCATATGTTCTCTGTGATCTATTATGAAAGGCATTAACAGGGTGTTTTAGGTTCTGTTACAGGGACGCACTTATCAGAGCAAGCTTTCTTTTTTTTTTTTTTTTTTTTCTTTTTTTTTTTGAGATATAGAAGGGCTAATTGTGCATTTTTACTCTGACCATGAAATACAGCCATTGACAACCTTTCCTCTATACTTCATGGTTTAACGTCTGATATAGAAGGGTCTTTTGGGCAGGTTTAATTCTACTTTATCACTTTCTTGATCCTTCTCTGAATAATTTATTTCTCTTCATGGGCTGTAGACACTGTAGCCTCAATTCATGTCTTGTGCTTGCATCATTTGGATTCCTGATTGTATAATCCTTCATCTCTTTGGAACCTCTGCTTGCATTGGTCATAAAATCCATTAAAGGGGTTTTCTCACCACAATGAGAAGCTTTTAACATGTAGGGAAGGGTAAGTAAAGATGATTATCAACTACATTGCGGTTCTGATTTTGTTTTGGTCAGGAGATGGCTTTAGCTTCTCTTTAAAGTACACCAGTTTCTCTGATTGCCAACCACCTCTCCCTCCTTGTTTCTTACCTGATTTGATCCAAGCTGCAATCAGTCAGTCTGTCCATGTTGAGTCACTCCCTGCAGAGACTTCTCTCCAGCAACAGTTTGTTTACCTAACTAAATGACAAGCTTTCACCATTTAGAGCTCTTTAACCTTGTGTACTACACTTTATAACTCTCCTATACGTATGTCACTGCAACAGGAATAGCAGAGCAGATATGCCAATTACTGCTATAGAACCACCCACAACCTGGAATTGTGGGTCTAAAGCTATCTGTGGCTTTGTGAAACTGCATGGCAAGAAAACCTCTTTAATAGAAGTATGAAAGTTAACATCTTCTGAGTTGCCCTACACTTTTTTTTTTTTTTTTTTTTTTTTTTTTTTTTTTTATGGGACAATGGTCTAAACTTTTAATGACATAACTGAAAATTCATCTTTATTTGCATCTGCTAGAAAGGAGATGGTTACGTGGACAATTCCAAGCTACAGACGATAGTAGCCGCCATTGAATGCGCTTTGAAGGGATAATCAAACTCAGGATGTAAAGGAGTTCACGGTGTAAGTAGAAAAGGTAAGTTGTGATATCAAAAATTTTACGGATTTTTGTAATAAAATAACTAGCATAACCCAGGAAAGCTACCAGAGGTCCTACAGCCTGTGCACTGAGGGCCTATTACATTTGTTTCCAGAGTTTGAAGTTACTGGTTGAGAAGCTGTAGCCAGTGTGTTCCTATGACAACACTTCCTGCCTGTGTGCTGGCCTTGTTCAGGGAACCCTCACCACCTCGACTAGTGACTTGTATCCACACCAGATCTCTATAACAAGGCGAACTAGATCCAAGCACAAGCAGGAAGTGTTGTCATAGGGACTGCACTGGGCTGTTGTGTGTGTTTTATAATGACTGGCCGGTTACATAGATGCTGATCTCTGCTTTCTTCCTGCAGGTGGAATGAACTCTTGTTTCTTTCATCTTAGCCGAGCACTTAATGACGGGAAAGGCTAAAACGCCCTCAAGCGGGGCCACTCCCTGATAAATCCGTGCAGAACACAGAGATGAACCCAATGACAGTCGTCCAGCTTTTTGCTTCTACACTATTTTTTTTTTTTTTTTTGGGACAAGTAATAAATGATTTAATATATTTTGTTGCCAATCGTGACGCGTCATCTGTATAGAAGAACAGACCGGGCCTCCTTAACAGGAAGACTGTGTTGCCCATGGCAACCAATCCTATACTGCTCTGGTAAAATGAAAGCTGAGCTCTGGTTGCTATGGGTAACGCAGGACAGCCTACTTGTTACACCAGGCATCCTCAAACTGCGGCCCTCCAGCTGTTGGGAAACTTCATCTCCCATCATGCATTTATATCATTATAACAGTGGGCATGATGGGAGATGTAGTTTCCCAACAGCTGGAGGGCCGCAGTTTGAGGATGCCTGTGTTAGATAGTGGTGGCCCAATGGGTAAAGCTGAGACCATATCCATTTGGCTCTGGTCCATGACCTACAGCTTCACCTCATTCGGGTCCGTGGTGCTGGGTGTCAATGCAAATACATGAAAGAAAAAAATCAGATTTGGAGGTTGGTCCTGATGTGGACAACTGCACTTAAGTCACTGACCACACATATAATGCAATGAGTGAACAAAAACACAGTTTCCAAATTATTCCCCATGAAGACACCAGCTAGCAGGTGACCCATAAGCCTCTGTATAGGGCAGGAAACGGAAAATAAAACACTCCTCACACAAGAGCGTCTTGTCTCCACAGTCTGGACCCCAGCAGGGCGGTATCTGGAGTAATCCTGTCAGGGGCCTTGATCAAAATGGGGCCCACTGAGAGACAAGATAGGAACTAGGGGAGGGGGTTATCTTCCTCTATCCATATTTACCACTCATATCGTTCTCTGTAAGATTTCTTGTTGGCTGATTAACACACTGTAGAAATAAAACCTAGTCACAAATCACTGGAAAAGGCCACATTAAAGGAGTACTACCACAATGGCATATGCTTAGGCTATATACAAAAAATAAAAATGCCTCCTTGTTTTAGTGTAAATCATAACTTTTGGTTACTTTTTATAACAGCATAGTTCGGTTTCTCTCAAAACCCTTTTTATAAAAGTCAGTCCTAATATGCCGTATGGAAAATCTCATTCTTCATAATTTTCCCAACATTTTTAGTACTTTCAATTTTCATTATCCATTGTTCTATACACACTACATTTAGGAACACTTATAAAAGTAACCTTTATGATTTTTTTTTTTTTTTTGTAGCAGTCCAGCCTCAGATCTCCTCTTAGGCTAAGTTCATACGGCTTAACTGCAGGGCATAATTACGCCCAACAAGTACGGCGTGTGGACGGGGCGGTTGCGGGGGGCTGGCACCTCACCGGCCCATAGACATTCATTACCAGCGGTGCGTATACGCCGCTAGTAATTCACATGTCCCTTATCTCCCCCTGCGGTGTATTCGCCGAGCAGGGAGAGGAGACGTAATCCATAGTTCTCTATGAGAACTGTGGATTACCGTAATGACTGGGACGGATTCCAGCCGTAATTTGTGCACTTCGGCGTGTAAATACGGCCCATTTTAAGCCGTGTGAACATAGCCTTAGCGTGCATGGCTTGGAATTCACTGTAACTCAGAGCACGTCTTACTCTATCCTTACTCTGAGCTGAAGGCGGATAGAGTTAGGATATGTTCACGCGGCTTATTTTGGGGCGTAATTGCAGGCGTATTGCACTTAATACATGGCAAAAAGCGCCTCGCAATTACGGTAATTCGTAGCTCTCATAGAGAACTGTGGATTATGCCTCCCCCTGCCCCCCCCCCCCCCCCCCCCCCCCTTACGCGCACACACACGTACAATACGTATTGTACGTGTGGGGAGAGAAGTGACATGTCAATTATTTACAGCGATTCCGCGCCACAAGTAATGCATGTCAATGGGGCCGGTGGTCTGCTTGGGGGGGCCCCTCCCTCCGTGCTTTGGGAAGATGCGCCGATCAGCACGACTCCTAAAACACCCGCTGTATTACTGTACGTGCCGCAGTTACGCCGTGTGAACCTACCCAAAGACACGCTCTGAGCTACAGCGTCTTCCAAGCCGTGCACGCTAAGAGATCTGAGGCTGGACTGTTACAAAAATCGTAAGAAAGTTACTTTTATAAATGTTCCTAAATGTAGTGTGTATATAACAATGGATAATGAAAATTTGAAAGCACTAAAAATTTTGGGAAAACTATAAATGAGATTTTACCTACGGTATATTATGGTATCGCTAGGCTACGCCAGTCTTGTCTTAGCGGAGCGAGTTCCACTACTGAGACCCACACCGATCTCTGGCATTTGCTCATGGCTCTCCATTCTGTTCTGAGCAGAGCTGAACAGAACTCTCCTACAACGGAATGGAGCACAAGTGCGGCCCGCTCTCTAGTTGGCGCTGTGACTTTCGGCCATCTTTTTCACTTGTGACAGAACCCCTTTAACTGCAACAGAGCTTTTCTGTCATTTTGAAACCATTCCTTACAAGAGACTTTAACTCCTAATTTCCGGACGCTGGCCATACCCCCCAACAACAGCTAGGATTGCATACACTGTTTCCCCGACAATAAGACACAGTGTATTTTTTTATGCAATTCAGAGTTTGGCTGCTTATGCTGATGTTTGTGAGGAAATCACTACAGTATATTAATACATGTTGGTTTTGTTCAACAATAAATGTGAATTATTGTTCATAGAAAAATAAAACATCCCCTAAAGTCTTAAGGAGCAAAAACTAATATCGGACACGCTTATTTTCGGGGAAACGGTAAAAAACAAACTAGCATTTATTGCACACAGATCTGGTTTGTAACCTAAAGGCATCCATAGATGTGTGTACTCCAAGAAATAAAATGGCCTCCAGCAGCCCATCTGTAATCGCTGTAGGTAATGTCACATGCTTGTGCTGTCATATGACCACTAGACGTGATGTCACGAACGATCAAGCTTTACAGAGAGAGTCTGTTCCATGCCCAGAAATGTAAGTTCGGATCTTGATTTGTTGTGACGGTACAGTCATATAGTCCGTTGTATAGAGAAGAGCTGATCTATTAATGGTGGCAGCTAGTCGGTCACTGTAAAGTTATTTTCTTCCACTACATTGAAGCAGAAATTATCTTATATAAGCATGTGCGGATTCCGTGACAGCTCCAGATGTTGACATTCAAGTGTTGCAAACATGCATGTTCGTTGTCCTCAAGGCTATCTGGCTCTGACACAAAGTACAGAAATATCAGCTCACCACCAGATGAACGGATGCATGGACCCTCCAGGCAAGAGGAACACAGGCACAAAGACGAAAGGTTGTCCAGCAATCCAAATGGCCAATTAAAAATTCCAATTTTATTGACGAATCATTAAAATATTAAGCAGCATGCAAGCACAAGGCAAAAAAAGTGCACGGCGACGCGTTTCGGGGGATCACCCCGGCTATGATGAAGGGGTGATCCCCCGAAACGCGTCACCGTGCACTTTTTTGCCCTGTGCTTGCATGCTGCTTAATATTTTAATGATTCGTCAATAAAATTGGAATTTTTAATCGGCCATTTGGATTGCTGGACAACCTTTCGTCTTTGTGTCTGGCTCTGACAGTCTTAAGAAGATCTCTGTTAACTCAAGACCAAAACCGTACACAGCCCTGTACAGTGTGAATCAGAAACTGTAAGTTCACACAATGAAGCTAAATTAACCCTTTCGTGACAGCCGTTCGTAATAATATGGTGCGCCATCCTCCCCTTCCAAGAGTCATAGCTTTTTATTTTTCCTTCTACATAGACATGTGAAGGCTCTAATTTTGCGTGATTAGAAGCACTTTCCAATGGTGTCACTCGCCGTACCATAGAATATCAAACAAAATAAGTAGGGTGAAAAAATGAAATGTACTTGCACCAAGGTCTTTTGTATAATTTGATGTGTTTATCTGTATTCTGCAGTTTGGTACGATTGCGACAATACCAAATATGTAGGATTTTAAGTGTTATAGTACAGTTAAATTCAAACAATTTCTATTTTTGAAATTTGCCCCACAGCACTTTTATTGGTCCCAAAAAAAAAAAAATTTTTGTTCCTCCATGGGGGTGTGGGGGCATTTCTTGGGGGCTGTATTGTACTTCTTTTTGGTTAAATTTTGGGTTTGTTGCGCATTTTTTTTTTACATTCTCTAAAAATTAAAATTGAAGGGTCTCTTTCTTCCCCCCCCCCCCCCCACCACCCCCTCCGTGTACGGGATCAATGAGGCTATAATTTAATAGATCGGACTTTTAAATGCCGCTCTCTGAAAATATGTGTTGTGAACTACAATGCGTATTTTCTATTGATGGGGATGGTATTTCAAGTCAGAATTCGCATGGATTCCAATTTTGAAATGCTTGTGGTGTGGACGGACTCTTAGGCCGTGTTCACACGGCTTATTCCCGACGGATTTGTGAGCCGTAGTGAGCTCACAAATCCGCCGTGAATAAGGGGCGGGATGGGGGCGGGGCCGGAGCGCGGCGGGGGTGCTGCTCCCGGCCCCATAGACAATGCATTATCTACGGCGCGTACGCGCCGTAAATAATGTGCATGTCACTTTCTCCCCCCGCGCCGGATTCGCCGAGTGGGGAGGAGCGACGGATTCTACTGTTCTCTATGAGAGCAGTGGATTACCGTAATTGCTGCCGCGGGTTTTGGCGCCGTACTGCGCGCAAATCCGGGGCCAGTACGGGCCAACCCCGGGGCAAAATAAGCCTGTAAAGAGCCTTAGGTATGTTCCCTGTGTATTTTGGTGCATATTTCACGTTGCAATACGCCCAAAACTATGTTCTAAACCTTTCCCATAGACTGCAATGTAAAATAAGGGGTTAAAATTCAAACATTCAGAAAATTACTCTAATTTTTTTGGTGACTGAAAAAAAAGGACGTTAGTTTTTTTAGTTATAAAAGGCAGAAAAAAAATAAAGAATGGGGGCAGAAAGTGCCCCCGGCAAATTTGTTGAAAAAAATGCACTACAAGTGTGAACTTCAACGAGTAATCAATGCAGTTTGCGTGTGCAATTTTTATGTGGCAAATAGGGGTGTGAATATACTACTTACCCGCCCCCGTTCCAAACGGGGACTTCGGAACAACGCAAGCCTTGCACTGACAGGGACATTCGCTGTACAGCTCCTCTGGGATTTCCAACGTGAATGGCTGTGGCCCGTCGCTGTCGCGATCTGTGCAGTGTATGTGACCCCTGGGCCCAATACAGCTTATCTCTGGTCGGCATCCGGGGCCCCGGGGATCGCTTGGTTTATGTACTCCTCCCGGAGCACATCAGGGGAAACTCTGTTGCGGGCAGAGACCAAGTGCTCCCCCCCACAATAGAACCCGGAAAGTCAGCCCCTGTGACCTTCAGGGTCTCCGACAGCAGCGTGCAATGTACACGCGCCTACGCACCTGTACATCCCCCCGGCTTGTGCCAAAAGACGGAGCCAAAAACCCGGAGTAGCGGGAAGTGAGTTGAAATTTTTTTTTTTTTTATTATATTTTTTAAAAAAGCCCGTCTGACCTGTTTGGGGGGGACCTATCCCTCCTTTTATTGCCTCTACCTGCCTTTGGGGGGGGGGGGGCCAAATACCTGCCTATTTTGCCTCTACTCCCTTTTGAGGGGGACATATACCGGCCTATTATTGCCTTCCCTCCCTTTAGGGGACCTGTCCCTCTAGGGGGAACTGTCCCTGCCTTTAGTTAAAAACCCAACATGTACTAAATTTTTTGGTTCCAAAATCATACAAATTAATTTTAAAGTAGAAACTTGCAGTCCAAACCCCTCTGTAACCGGGGGGACCCCCTTGTAACCCCCAAATTTTCCCCTGGGGTGGACTCAGGTTAAAAAAACCCTCCAGGGCTTTCCCACAGTTTTACAGCGTTTGGGGGCAGAGGTAGTGTAAAATCTCAGTCCCTACATTAAACTGTCACCAAAGGAAATCTTGGTTCAAAAAAACTAACCAAACATTAGATAAGTCCTTAAAGGGGCAGCAAAACCCATAGGACTTAGTATTCCTATAGAGTCCTTTCAGTCTTTTTTGGCCATTCCCTTAAAAAAGACAGTAGGGGGGGCTTTTGGCTGGGGAATAATTTTCCCCCCCTTAAAAAAATATGAGGTCCATTTTACTGAAGGAAGACATAACACTTAATGTAAGATGTCCACCAATCTCAGGATGTTAGCCTGGCCACAGGCTCTTTAAAAAGTGATGGTTGAAGAGAGATTGGTAATGCCCAGGAGAAGCTCCAGTCCAGTCTCTTCGTGCTATGATGAAGGATCTTCGGTGTACCCATCACTCGGCTATTTGGTCCAGTCTGCATGTTTTTCAGACATGGCAGTATTATTGTCCCTCACTAGGATGCATTTGGTATTTCTTCACCCATGCTGTCATGGGAATGACCTGTTATAATGTAATAGTCCCACCTGAGTCCACCAGCTGTAGACCCCACCATACCCTCTGTATTGACATGGCCATGGTGTCTGTATACGTGAAGGTAGCGAGACAGGAAGGGTCTTGTAACCTCTTAGCCCTCCCCCTACAAAGGGTTAAAGGGACAATCTTTCCCGGGATGGGGTCAGGGGTTGAACACGGATCCCGTTTTTATACCAGGCAGGTTTTTCCTTTCTTTGTTATGCTCTGGTCATTTACACGGTCCACATCTCATTTTCTTCTGTCTCTTTAGAATACTCTCATTCCTTTTCTCCTCTGCTGGTGATTTTTCTTCCATTCGTTCCTCGTAATCTGTGAAATTGAAATAGTCATTAGAAAAGAACGTAGAGGCAGGACAAGCTGTCTTGGTGCCCAACACGGCGACCTCAGAATGATCCCCACCACCAATAGTCCCTAGTCTTCAACCTCTCTGCTTGCTGTCATTAAGTAGAAATGTGATGAGAAACATTGTACATTAAAGCCCAAACTGGAACTAGGACCACATGGATGGAAATTATGGAGATATTCTATTCACAAGCACCGTTGGCCCATATCTCCATTGCAACGGACATGGACAGTGGTGCATTGTTGTGGCTATAAAAATACAATTTCTCCAATACACTAGACACTATAACCCATAGAAACTTTGAACACACAGAGGCATTAGAGTTAGAGACCCACCTGATGCAGTTCTCTTTAACGTGGCAGATGGACATAAGCAATGTGATCAAAATGTGCACTAAAGACCTCAATTTTATGCATGTACAGAACAGTGATGCATGTTAAATGTATCATGAGTTCAATGTTTGTATGGGTTTTAGTGCCTGCTTTGAGGTATAATAAAAATAGGTCATAATGAAAAAGGCGCTCATGAAACAGCCCACCAAACACTGCTGAAATAAACACATATAACATAAACCATATGTAAAAGAGAAACATGGATCGCACATCCTTACTATATGTTGATCTAATGTTTCTCAGCATAATTTTTTATAAAAAAATGAACATATAGTATATTTTTTGATCAAACATTTTTTGCCCACTTGCCCCTTTACAGCGATTAAGTTGGTCCCTACATAATGGGGAACATGCTGGGGGCCATGCCACAGCAAAAGCCAGACAGATGAGGGGCCCCCCAGTGGCCCAACCACAACTCCCGCCAGACCTACCCCCCCGGCTTTAGGTGCACCCCAACCTGCCGCTACAGCAGAAAATGGCCGCCAAAAGCCCCCCCAAAACAAGGAAAGGTAGACATGCCTACCTCCCCCTGGCCCCCTGCAAGTAGACTAAAAAAAAAAGGGCTTAAACCCTTATAAACTATGCAAATTAAAAACTGGGGCCAAATGAGGAGCACCCTCGTCCAAGTGAAAAAAGAAAGAACATCCCCCAATTTTTGGTTCTTTTCCCCGTAAAAAAAAAACAGGGCGGGGGGGTTCCCCCAACCCGGCCTGGGGTGTTTGGGCCCCGGTGGGGTGTTTTTGTGCGGGCCTTTCCCGATGGGCCCCAAAAGGGGAATTTAAAGGGGCGGTGGGGAAGGTGGGGGAAAAGGAAAAGATGCCCCTGTATTTTTAAAAATTTCTAAAAACCCCCCCCCAAAAAAATCCCCATTTTTTTTTTATTTTTTTCAATCATAAAAATCAATTTAAATTTTAAAAAATAATCAAAAATCAATTTCCCAAAATCCAACCAAAAAAAACAAAAAAATTTATCCCCCCAAAAACAAACCCTACCCCCCCCCCCAATTTTCACATCCCACTCCAAAACCAACATCCATCCAAAAATTGAATTCAATAAATCCTTAAAACTTTTTTACAACCTTTTTCCCCCAACCATCAACAAATCCTCCCACGGTCCTTTTTTTTAAACCCAAAACCCCCCAAATTTTCAATTTTAAAAAAAGGGTCTCAGTTAAAAAAAACCCCCAAACATAACTTCCTTTTACAAAAAATTTAAAACCCCCCAACAAACAAAACCCCCCCGTATCATTTTACTTCCCCCCCAAAAAAAAAAAAACCCCCCCCTAAAATTTTACCAAATTTTTGATTCCCCCAAATTTTTCAAAAAAAAACCTCCTTTTTTTAAGGGTCTAAAAAACTTTAAATTTTCCCCTAATACCCCAAAAATTTTTTTTAAACTTTTTTTTTTTTTAAATAAAAAGCCCATTTCTTTTTTTGTCCATTTTAATTAATTTTAGCCTTTTTCACCCCCTACAAACAAATTTAAAATTTTGGGGTTTTTTTTTCCTTTGGGCCAACATTTGGGAATTCTTTGGGTTTCATCCCCCTCTTGAATTTTTTCCAAAATAGAAAATTAAATAAAAAAAACCTCCCCCTTCACTAAAAAATTTTTTCCCCCTTTCCACTACTTAATCACAAAATTTAAATTTTTTTTAAAAGAGATGGGGTCACGGGAAAGGTTTAAAAACCCCCCCGGTCAAAACCCCCTAAATTTTTAAACCAATGCCCACAATGGGTTTTTGGATTTTTAATGCCTCAAATTTTCCATTTTACATTTTGTCAGAACCCCAAGGGTTCCAAAAAACCTTCTTGCTGTTCAAAAGGGCTTTTTCAAGCATCGGGTTTTCCTTTTTTCTCAGATTAATCAAATTTTTTAAATGAAAAGGGAAAAAACCCCAAAGGGGGGGGCCCCCGGGGGGCTCAAGAAATTTTCCCCCCCAACCCCTTTTGACATTCAACCCTTTCCCTTTTTGAAAAAATTTTCCGTTTTCCAAAAACCCCAGGCAACGGGGCCCAAACCCCTTGGGGTTTTTCCTCGCTTCCCAGGGATGGGGCCCCCCTTTTTCTCAGGAACATCCCCAAATTCCTTTTCAAACCCTTTGGGGGGGAAGTTGAAAAAAAGAAAAAGTGTTCCCCGCCACCACATTGAAAACCACAAAAATCCTTCAAAATTAATTGGGTTTTTTTTAAATAGGAAACCCCCCAAAAAAAACACCTAACGGAAACCTTTTTCGGGCCCCGGGACAGCTAAAATTTTATGGGAAGGAAAAATTACCCTCTGTAACATTTTTTATGGGGCCCGGAGTAAAACCCCCAAACTCAGTTTTAAAAGGCCCAAAAAAGGGGAAAGAAAAAAAAAATCTTAAAAAATTTTTTTTTGATCAAAGGCACAATCCAAATAAAATTTTTTACCCTTAATCTTGGAAATTTTGAAATTGTGCCCACCCGGCTAACTAATGGTTATAGGACTACCCCCCTGGGTATGGGGGAAATAAATGGGGGAAAGGTTTTAAAACTTTTAATTTTAAATTTCCTAAATGGGTTTTTTAAAAAATTAGCATTAATTTTTTTCCCCCTTTTTTTTTACTGATGTAGTCAACATTAAAATTCCCAAAAATTTTAAATGTTTGTTAAAAGGGAAAAAAAAAAAATTTTGAACGGGGAATAGTTTCTCAAAACCACATGGATAAAAACCCTTTTTAAAAAAAAAATTGGGGAAGGAGGGTTCGTGGGTTAAATTTTAAAAAATGTAAAAAAATTTATGGTTTCCTAGTTTAAAGCCCCCGAAAAATGGAAATTTAAAATACTAGGGGTAAATAAAAGTTAAATGTGAACGTTTTTTTAATTTTTTTTTGGTTTTAAAAAAATTTGGATTAAAATTGGGAAATGCAGATTGGGAAAAAAAGGAAGGGGGGAAGGGGGGGTTTAAATAAAATTTTTAATAATGGGAAGGGGACCCAGTTTTTTTTATAAATTTTAAACCTTGTTGATGGAAAAACATCAACCATTTTTTTAAAATTTTTTTTTTTTCCCCCTTTTTTTTATTTTTTTAAAAACTTTAAAAAAATTAATTTAACAAAAAAGGGGCAATCGTTTTGGGAGTTTTGTAAGAAAAACCTATTGAGAACCCAAGGAAAAAGGGTTTTTTTTCCCAATGGCGGGGTTTTTAAAAAAAAAGGGGGGGGTTTTTCAAAACTCTTTCTCCGGGATTTAAACAACCTCTCTAAAAATTTCCGAAAAAAAAAACTCCCGTGAGGGGAGTCTGGGGGAAAACCTTGTTACCGAGGTCAAAGGGAAGGGGGAAGGGTTGAGTGTAAAAAAAAATGTTTTCCCCCCAAACCCAAGGGACAAAAGATTCGGGAATTTTGGCAACTTTAAAAAAAGGGGCCCCAAAAAAAAAAACAAACCGGGGGGCCCCCCAGCTGGGAAAAAGGGGCCCCCAAGGGAAAAAATTTCAGGGGCAAGGAGCGGGTTTTGGGGTCTAACATTAGGAGAAAGATGTAAAATTAATGGAGTGATCGCAGTAAAATTCAGCTCAGCACTTGTAAAGCACCTTAGAAGATGAAGAAACTGGCACAACAGTACAGTAGGCCTAAGAATAGGGAGGTGCTAAATGTGAGACTGTTTTTTTGAATTTTTCACTTGGTTTCAAAGAGGACATTATCTTTGGGATGGGGTAATAAGCTTGGGACCACATGCAGTATGTGAACAAGCAAAGGAAGTCAGAGTCTGTAAGTGTGTGATAAGATACTCCTGGTGTGAGAGACTCCTAATTGTGGAGAGTAGACCCAAGTTATATTGTATATCTGTACAGGCACTTGCTCTGTATGTTGAACAACAGCTTGCAAACCATTTGATCAACGCCATCTACACTCACCGGCCACTTTATTAGGTACACCTGTCCAACTGCTCGTTAACACTTAATTTCTAATCAGCCAATCACATGGCGGCAACTCAGTGCATTTAGGCATGTAGACATGGTCAAGACAATCTCCTGCAGTTCAAACCGAGCATCAGTATGGGGAAGAAAGGTGATTTGAGTGCCTTTGAACGTGGCATGGTTGTTGGTGCCAGAAGGCTGGTCTGAGTATTTCAGAAACTGCTGATCTCCTGGGATTTTCACGCACAACCATCTCTACAGAGAATGGCCCGAAAAAGAAAAAACATCCAGTGAGCGGCAGTCCTGTGGGCGGAAATGCCTTGTTGATGCCAGAGGTCAAAGGAGAATGGGCAGACAGGTTCGAGCTGATAGAAAGGCAACAGTGACTCAAATAGCCACCCGTTACAACAAAGGTAGGCAGAAGA
The DNA here is from genome assembly GCA_025379985.1 of Phyllomedusa bahiana. Lineage (NCBI taxonomy): Eukaryota > Metazoa > Chordata > Amphibia > Anura > Hylidae > Phyllomedusa > Phyllomedusa bahiana. The sequence goes on along the minus strand of JAODAL010009413.1, from coordinate 12,999 downwards.
GCATATCTGAACGCACAGTACGGCGAACTTTGAGGCAGATGGGCTACAGCAGCAGAAGACCACACCGGGTGCCACTCCTTTCAGCTAAGAACAGGAAACTGAGGCTCCAATTTGCCCAAGCTCATCGAAATTGGACAGTAGAAGATTGGAAAAACGTTGCCTGGTCTGATGAGTCTCGATTTCTGCTGCGTCATTCGGATGGTAGGGTCAGAATTTGGCGTCAACAACATGAAAGCATGGATCCATCCTGCCTTGTATCAACGGTTCAGGCTGGTGGTGGTGGTGTCATGGTGTGGGGAATATTTTCTTGGCACTCTTTGGGCCCCTTGGTACCAATTGAGCATCGTTGCAACACCTTGTGGAATCAATGCCACGAAGAATTGAGGCAGTTCTGAAGGCAAAAGGGGGTCCAACCCGTTACTAGCATGGTGTACCTAATAAAGTGGCCGGTGAGTGTATGTTGTAGTGGCTGGGTCTGGTATTGCACCTCACTGCAAAAGTAAATGGGACTGCGCAGCAACACCAGACACAGTAACTACAAAAATGTACAGAGCTCTATATGGCGCACGATGAAGGGGACACTGCACTTACTGAATCGTCACAGTCACTTGACCAGTGGGGATGCTGTTATCTAAGCATTGCTTACAATATCAATGTCTTTGTGGAGCCCTTCAGCAGTGCACTTGGTGCTGTCAAGTTTATGATAAAACGTCACTCTCTACATTCTCTGCCTTATATGAAAATCAATCAAAGTAATCCAATTTAAGAACAAGACAATTAGACGGCACTGTCCAAAGATAACGTGAGCTTCATAGATGTGGCCTCAACATCTCATCAAAATGTCTTCAAACAGAAGGAAGAAATAGCACATCAACTTCACCATAGAAAAATTTCAATTTATTCACCTTTAAATTTATTCTTTTGAAAATAGCTTCATTAATGAGCTGAAAAGTTGTGAGGAAATGAATGAATAAATTGACACTTTTTATGGCAAAAAGCTTCTTCAGCTCCCTTTCATCAGATAAGAAGTATTCTCTGCGCAAGCCCGGCCAGCAGCTCTTGTCAGGTCGTATCTAATAGAAGCTTTTAAGTAACTAAGGGCAGGTAAGGCAGCCTGTAGCTCTCTCAGGCGGCAATTTTTGTAATCACATATATTTAGAAACGTGATTAAATACCCACGTCAACATTACATTGTGGTAAAACCCCTTTAACTCCAGTCAAAACATTTTTGTTTTAGTTTTGCATAGTATGTGGAAGAGTTAACACCCTTGCACCGCTTGTTTTGCTGCCTGTGCCCCTGCTCAGAAGATTTAACCTCACCTTCCGTCCCGCACGGAAATAATATTGGGCCACACACCTTGAAAATCATAGCAGAAAAGATAATTCAACTACAGGCCCTTTATATAAATAACTGTCTATCAAAAACTTATGGCTAAAATGTAACCATTATGAATTTCATCAATAAAATGTATTCCCAAGTATCATAAAACATAGGGATATTTTTTCTTATTTTGCTATAGCTGTATTTTTGTGTTTATCAGCCATAGTGGTATTGATCAATTATCTTGTTAAGGTTTCTAAAAGGCTCATGAGAAAATAGCTGCATGTTATCTATTGGATGTAGTATTCCTCAAGTCACATCCAACTCTCCGGGCTGAAAGGGATTCATAAAACATCTGCAGACAGCTGTTTCAGGGTGTTGGCCCTCATCAGTGCAGAGTAGAATGAGTGGCAATGAGAGTTAGGCTTCAGCCAGCATAGGACAAAAAACCATCGGAAAGCCGACAGCATTTTGTTCTATGCATGACCGCGGTTTTTGGCACTGCTTGTGCAAAAATCGCGGTTGGTTTTGGGTTTTTTCCAGCCCGAACAATTCAATATACAGGAAATGAACGGTAAAATGCAAAATTCCGCCTGATTTTTAACGCTGCTGTAAAAAACCCGTGAGGTATAGACTACAGCACAGGTTTTTCATTGTTGACTATGCAGCACAGTGTACTGTCAGATTCCCGGCGGTTTCAAAATACTGAAACCACCGAAAAGCCGATGATATTTCTGTGCTGTGTAGACTTAGCCTTAAAGGCGTTTTGCCACCATGTAATGTTGATGTGGGATCCTCCCAAATGGGTATTTAATCAATTTTCTAAATATATGTGATTAAAAAAAGTGAAGCCTCTTAGAGCTACAGCTTTCTTTATATAACCTTAGTTTCCTGAAAGTTTACATTTGACACAACCAGGACACTGACAAGAGCTGATCTGGCCGCGCTTGCGTGTTTGCACTTCTTATCTGATGACAGGGAACATGAAGGAACTTAGAAAGGGACTGTGGAGAAAAATCCTGTGTCAGGATTTGGTCTTTTTTTGGCACGCAGGGGGGTGGCTTTTGTCCGCGGTTTGCGGAGAAAAGCCCTCCCCCTTCGCGCCCACATGTTCATGTTGCGGCCAAAGTTTTTCGGAAAATCTGTGCAGTGGGGACTGTTGCACGGATTTTCTTTTAAAGTCAATGTAAAAGGTTACAGGCGGTTTACAGACGGCTTTCAAATCCGAAAACCGTCTGTAAACCCAACGGAAAACCCGCCTCAGTTGTATACATCCTGTTTTTTTTTCTTATTCAAGAGCTTTTTTTGAAAACAGACATCAGAATACAACCATATAAAATAACCGTAAGAATAACCATAATGTTAGATACACAATTATTATTCGAGCAAAATTAGAAATCTGAGCATTAGACACAAAAATCCTATATATTCAACATATAATAAAAATGAAGTGAATGTTACATTTGTTTGAAACATTTGTTATAAATAAAAGAGAAAAGAAGAAATAGAGAAGTAAAAAAAAAAAAAAGCAGGAGGTGGGGAGGGGGAGAGATTCGGAAATGAATAATGTGAGTTTTCCTCCAGGGACATGTGACTCGATGAGAGAAAAGCGAATGCGAAGCCGCTAAGACAGCAAACTTCCTCTCTAAAAGTTAACTCGTGAGAGACTGAAAAAGTGGAGACAACTAAAACGCCAACCAGCGGTACCAAGTTCTACCAAAACGGTCAGCTTGGCCAGAAGCGTGAGCTATCAACTCTTCCACATGATACGTATTAAAAATTTCGACATCCTGATTTTTCCGTTTATCATCATAGGCATTTTGCAGTTGTATTTACTATGTGTTGGGACAATTGGGAATACATTGGAAATTAATAAGGGGTATATTTTAGCCATAAGCTTTTGATTGGCAGTGATTTGTACTGCACACCTTGGTTGTGTGAGCCCATGGGGGCTCAGTGGGAGAATTTTCGTTACTGTATAAGACTCCAGTAAACCCTTGGCACACCTCATGTCCAATTCATGAAATGTATATCATTTGTTTATAGCAAACAAGTAGATTAACAGGTATAGCAACTCTCCATGGTGCAACAATCAATGGAAATACTACAAATGGCAATCTTGGAAGTCTATGTGTGACGGATTGGCCTGGCTTGGCCTTCTTCTAGTCACATATGGAGAAAGAGTCTGGTGGCACATGTGCAAGCGGCTACAATGTGTATCATGCAACGCTACTATAGGAGCACGGGAGAGCCAAGGCACCTGCAGCTAACGTGGGGTGTAACTCATCCTCTGAGACACATCCAAACCTGGCCTCTTTTCTTAAGCACGAGTCGGTTGATTGCCTGTACATGTTTATATATGTCAGACATATATCAGCCACAAACATGATGTTACGATGTGGTGGGGATGACACATAGGGCTTTATGTACGAAACCTGTCTAGCAGTAATACTGTCTTTGTTGCCCATAGCAGCCAATCAGGGCCCATAGCAGCCAATTAGAGCTCAGCTTTTATTTCACATAGTACTCTGGAAAAATGAAAACTGAGCTCTGATTGGTTGCTATGGGCTCTGATTGGTTGCTATGGGTAACAAAGACAGTCTTACTGCTAGACAGGTTTCATACATAAGGCCTGTTGAATCACAACATGGTCAAGTGGGTTGAACAGACAGACAGGCGTCTCATTATCCATCCTACAACACAAATGCATACCCACACACCTTGTTGTAGGGACAATGAGACAGAGAGCCTGGGAAAAGCGACAGTGGTAATGCTGTTGCTGTAGCCCTTGGATGCAACACAGAAAGAAGCTGGAGAGCTTTATTGTATGTTCACACACTGTAATTGTGTCGAAGTATGTTTGATTCTTCCATTTGTTATGGTCCTGTCCTAGGATTTAGGGTTTCTGGAGGCAGGTACTTAGATTTTTGAATAATGAGATGGGCTGTCTGGTGGCAGATGATCCTAAGGCTATGTTCACATGACTTATTTTGGGACGTATCTCGGCCCCTATTTCATGCCGTACTGCGCGAAATACGGGCCGAGATACGTCCCAGTCATTACGGTAATCCATTGGATTACATCTCCTCTCCCCACTCGGACAATACGCCAAGCGGGGAGATAAGTGACATGTCAATTATTCATGGCATATACGTGCCAAGAATAATGAATGTCCCTGCTCCCGCCCCCGTACACACGGCGTAATTGTGGGCGAAATACGTGCCCACAATTAAGCCGTGTGAACATAGCCTAAATCTTGCCTCCTGTTCCTAGATCCTGAGGATTACCCGTCCTCTGCTGATCATATAGATCTGTCTGAGCTCCTATTTATTGTAAGGAAAACTATCACTCGCCACTGGATCTCTAGTCACACCCATAGTAAGCAAAAATGGATTAACTCTTCCCTTTAAAAAAAATATATATACGGTATATTTACATTGCGGCTGTCCTGATAAATTCTCTAAATTCTGGCAGAGATGTCTAGACAATACTAGTACCTCATGTTCAGCCCCCTGATTGGATTGGATTCAACTGGATCTCGTCTGACTACACTTAGCCCTGATTTGGTTGACCTATGCTAGACACCGTCTCATATTCTGGCTTGAGTCGGTGTCCACTATTTCCCACTAGTGTTACACAACGTCCTCATAGGAGATCCTTAGGCCGTGTTCACACGGCTTATTCCCGACGGATTTGTGAGCCGTATTGAGCTCACAAATCCGCCGTGAATAAGGGGCGGGACGGGGGCGGGCCCGAGCGCGGCGGGTGCGCTGCTCCCAGCACCATAGACAATGCATTGTTTACGGCGCGTCCGCGCCGTAAATAATGTGCATGTCACTTTCTCCCCCCGCGGCGGATTTGCCGAGCGGGGAGGAGCGACGGACTCCACTGTTCTCTATGAGAACTGTGGATTACCGTAATGACAGGGACGGATTGGCGCCGTGCTGAAGCGCAAATCCGGCGCGGAGTACAGCGCCAATCCGCCCCCAAATAAGCCGTGTGAACGAGGCCTTACAGAGCACAAATAGGCCACAGAAACTTTCCTTTTGTTTGTATGTTTCATGTTTTATTACATCTGATACCTCAAGTTTATTACTCTGTATAATTGTGATCATACTAGATGCAACTTTGGTAACTGCTTTGACATTTATAATTCTTATTACATACAGTGCCTTGCGAAAGTATTCGGCCCCCTTGAACTTTTCAACCTTTTGCCACATTTCAGGCTTTAAACAGAAAGATATAAAATATAAATTGTGGAGAATCAACAACAAACGGGACACAATTGTGAAGTGGAACGAAATTTATTGGATATTTTAAACTTTTGTAAAAAAAAAAAAATAACTGAAAAGTGGGCCGTGCAATATTTTTCGTCCCTTTTACTTTCAGTGCAGCAAACTCACTCCAGAAGTTCCGTGAGGATCTCTGAATGATTCAATGTTGTCCTAAATGACTGATGATGATAAATATAATCCACCTGTGTGTAATCAAGTCTCCGTATAAATGCACCTGCTCTGTGATAGTCTCAGGGTTCTGTTTAAAGCGCAGAGAGCATCATGAAGACCAAGGAACACACCAGGCAGGTCCATGATACTGTTGTGGAGAAGTTTAAAGCCGGATTTGGATACAAAAAGATTTCCCAAACTTTAAACATCCCAAGGAGCACTGTGCAAGCGATCATATTGAAATGGAAGGAGTATCAGACCACTGCAAATCTACCAAGACCCGGCCGTCCCTCTAAACTTTCATCTCAAACAAGGAGAAGACTGATCAGAGATGCAGCCAAGAGGCCCATGATCACTCTGGATGAACTGCAGAGATCTACAGCTGAGGTGGGAGAGTCTGTCCATAGGACAACAATCAGTAACTGCACAAATCTGCCCTTTATGGAAGAGTGGCAAGAAGAAGCCATTTCTCAAAGATATCCATAAGAAGTCTTGTTTAAAGTTTGCCACAAGTCGCCTGGGAGTCACCAAACATGTGGAAGAAGGGGCTCTGCTCAGATGAAACCAAAATCCAACTTTTTGGTCACAATGCAAAACGATATGTTTGGCGTAAAAGCAACACAGCTCATCACCCTGAACACACCATCCCCACTGTCACACATGGTGGGGGCAGCATCATGGTTTGGGCTTTTCTTCAGCAGAGACAGGGAAGATGGTTAAAATTGATCGGAAGATGGATGGAGCCAAATACAGGACTATTCTTGAAGAAAACCTGTTGGAGTCTGCAAAAGATCAGAGAATTGAACGGAGATTTATCTTCCAACAAGACAATGATCCCAAATATAAAGCAAAATCTACAATGGAAGGTTCACAAATAAATGTATCCAGTTGTTAGAATGGCCAAGTCACAGTCCAGATCTGAATCCAATCGAGAATCTGTGGAAAGAGCTGAAAACTGCTGTTCACAAACGCTCTCCATCCAACCTCACTGAGCTCCAGCTGTTCACAAACGCTCTCCATCCAACCTCACTGAGCTCCAGCTGTTCACAAACGCTGTCCATCCAACCTCACTGAGCTCCAGCTGTTCAAAAACGCTCTCTATCCAACCTCACTGAGCTCCAGCTGTTCACAAACGCTCTCCATCCAACCTCACTGAGCTCCAGCTGTTCACAAACGCTCTCCATCCAACCTCACTGAGCTCCAGCTGTTCACAAATGCTCTCCATCCAACCTCACTGAGCTCCAGCTGTGCGCCAAGGAAGAATGTGCAAGAATTTCAGTCTCTTGATGTGCAAAACTGATAGAGACGTACCCCAAGCAACTTGCAGCTATAATCACAGCAAAAGGTGGAGCTATAATTTTGCATGCCCCACTTTTCAATTTTTTACAAAAGTTTAAATATCCAATAGATTTCATTCCACTTCACAATTGTGTCCCACTTGTTGTTGATTCTTCACAAAAGATTAAAATTTTATATCTTTATGTTTGAAGCCTGAAATGTGGCAAAAAGTTGAAAGGTTCGAGGGGGCCGAATACTTTCGCAAGGCACTGTATGCAAATAAACTTGATCTGTTTGTTTTTTTAAAAAGAAAGATAACAGCCTTGAGGTTGCGCGAGCCCTTAGTGGCACCAGGGTCATTGTATACAAGAGGCTGATGCAAGCTTACAAAAACTGCAACAATATGGGGCAAGCTGTGGTTGGGAGTAGCCTACCAGAGACCCCACTGGTTTGGGCAAGAACCATCATCTGTCTCGACTATATGGAGTGATGCAGTTCTCTGGGTCCTTGCTGGTAAAGGAGTACAAAAAAATACATAACTGATGTATGCAACATTAAGGAATACTTATCCATGAAGAGTAAAAAAAAAAAAAAAACACCAAATATATTGTACCACTTAAAGTGACTGAAGCCAAGTGTGACCTACTCTTGGTTCTGAATGGAGACTTTCTGGGGCCTGAAAGTGAGGTGAGGGTTCCAGAGGTGGGACCCATACCTATCATGCATTACTAGCATATCCTATCAATATGCCATAAATATTTTAGATGGAAACACCCCTTGAAACGCCTGTGCTTCTGTGAAGGAAATAAAATTAATACTACTTTCTTGTGCCTAAAAGTGTCTGTGACATTCTCGAGGGGTGTAAGTGGGGTGTGACCTGTCTTATTCTCTTTTTCCTATTGAAAGCACATGCAAGAATGGCATAGCTTTGGAATCTTGACATTTTACTTTCACCAGTTCTAAATAATCTTGACAGAAGCCCAAGTGATTTAATTTGTTTCCCCTTTTCTTATAGGGCTGTGTGTGATCTCCGGCTGATTATCCAATTCCAGAGGGGATTTCCTAACGTTCCAGCTACAATAGAACACTTTGTCCGTAGCCTGTGCTCAGAGTGTACTGGGTACCACTCACTGCCGGTGCTAAGGTGGTGCAAAAGTAGCAGTAGCACCCTGCTTTCAGGTCTGGAGAGGGTGGGGGCCCTGTGTCAAATAAGAAGACACCGGTATTAACACATGGTAGGAGGGGGTCTGGTACAGATTGTGCATTAGGGTCAAGGAGCTTGGAGTTACAGCTCTGTGTACTGAACCATCTTAAATAACAACGCAGATTCAAATGGAGGATGTCTTAGTATAGTCTTATGCATATTGTCAACTGTGATTACCAGCAGTAGTCCTGTTCCCTTGCAGAAAAAAGTGTACATATAAACATGATTGTGATGGGACAACATGCAGAACATGATTGTCTGGGTGGCACCTGGCTGTCACAGATACTTCTCGAATTACAACAAAAGTTGTTGTTTTTTTTTCTTTTGTACAAAAGCTTGATAGTTAATTTGATTGTAAGTGGACCAGCATGCTTTATTCTAAAGTCCATTTACTGTAGGCCACACCAATAGTTCTGTAGGAGGTGGTGAGATTGTGCCAAAGATCGCTATATATGGCCATATCCAGCTACCATAGCGGACCCCGATTCAGCCTCTTTCATTGGACTACACCAGCCTCTTGTTTATAAATACCCAGGTGCAACCATGGTTCCTATTGCCCAATAGGCCATCTTTTACAGTAATTACCTTTGTGATTTGTGCTGTCAGACAGTATGCTACCTTAAAGGTGTATTCCCATCACATTGATGACACATTGAAAATATTTGCAATCAATGTGTGATAGGTGCGGATCCCACCTTTGGAACCTGCACCTATTTCGAGAACAAGTCCTGGAACATCTCTGTTTTGAACAGAGAGGTGGTCAGGACTGTCCCATTTATTTCAATGGGAGTCCCGAGTACAGCCGAGCGTGTAGCTCAGCTGTACCCGCAACTCCCACTGAAATCAATGAGACAGTTCTGACTCCTTCTCTGTGTTGAACACAGACTTTTAGGAGCTTGTTGTCGAGATAGATGCAAGTCCTAGAGGTGGGATCCGCACCTATCACATATTGATTGCATATCCTTTCAATAAGTATACAAGCAGTCCCCGACTTACAACGTTCTGACTTACAACTGTCCCCTAGTTACAAACGGAGAATTTTAGGGCATGCTGGCACTTGTAATTCCATGTTCCACAGCAGATAATAGCTGTGGAACGACAAGTGCCAGCATGCCACAGCAGCACATAAGGTGAAAATGATCTGAACTCTGATTGGTTGCTATGGCAACAAAGAAAGTCTTTGAACTAGACAGTTTTCATACATGTCCTCCAAAATACCCAATGGCAGAATATAGTCTATTGGTCAGCCCATTTTCCAGAAAAAAAATGTGATAAAGTTATGAAAAACTTGCACATAACCAAATTGATACCAAAAAACAAGTCACTACAGATGTCTGATGACAAAATAATAATAAAAAGCTATTGATCTCAGGGAACGGTGACGAAATAATATAAAAAAGGAAGCTTTATTTTTTTTAGGTAGAAGAACATAGCAAAAACTAAATAAATTGGGTATCACTGGAATTATACTGATCCATTCGTCCTCAGCAGAGTTTGGCACTTCTGTTAGGCCTCTGGGCAGCTAGCTCTACTAAGTGCCTCCAAATACTTAAAGGGGTTTTGCCACCATGTAATGTTGACGTGGGAACCTCCAAAATGGGTATTTAATCACTTTTCTAAACATATGTGATTAAAAAAAAAATGAAAACTTTTGAGAGCTACAGCATTTCTCAACCCCCCTTGGTTACCAAAAAGCTTCCCCTAGTCACGACCGGGCTGAAAGGCCGCGCTTGTTTGAATCACTTCTTATCTGATGACAGGCAGAATTTATGGTCTTTTAAGGCACCGAGGTAGAAATATGTTTTCTTTTGTATACAGAATAACTAGCTGTATGTTATTAGATCCTTGCTTTATCTGATGAAGAAGCTTTCAATCTGCTGTTTAGAATAAGGTGTCCTCTTTTGTATACAGAATTCACAAGTTATAGTTTGATTATTTGAGTGAAACATGTCACAGGATCCGTTATGCAGGCTCTGTGCGCTGGCTGTGTGTGTCTGTGTGCGTTTCTGTGTCTTGCTGCGTGATTTGTTTACATTACATAAGCTGCTTAGCAGATAAGGTTTCTCCTGACAGTGCCGTTTGAGGCTCTGTGTCTTGCTGTATTGAATCCACTGTTGTACTGTTTATTAGTTCACTTTAAATTTTGGGGGACGCTCCCTTTGGATTCCTCACTCCCCCCTCCCCTCTCCCTCTCTCCAAATGCAGCTTCATGACTCAGCATGATTTTGTTGACATCTTGCTCTCATACTGAACGGAGGTTAGTACTTGGTCTGGTGGCAAATCCCCTTTAAGGCTATGTTCACATGGTATATTTTTCTGAGAAATGCACTGCCATACTCAACAGAAATCCAATGCATTAATTTTTGACTCTTTGGGTCCCCTTGAAAATTTACTGCCTTAGGCAGCACGGTATTCTTGGTGGATTTTCTGCGGATTCAGTATTTAGAATCCGGCAAAAATCCAACGGTACATAGGCTCATAACAGCAATAAAAAACATGCTGTAGTCTTAAGTTCCCCAGGGTTTTTAAAACATGCGAAATTTTCCGCTGGTTTTTTCCTGGGATTTCCGTACATTCAATGTACGGGGCGGACGGCAAGTCCAAAAACTGACTGTGGTTCTTAGCACATATCTGCGCCAAAAAACACGGTCCAGCAATGTTTAAATTCAGAAAGCAATTTTAAAAAATTTTTGCTAACAGACAATGGGAAAAGTCCCCACGGAAAGGGGTCAAATACCGGTCGGTTTATCCAACCGGAAATTTGTCCTTTGGTCCGTGCACGGGGCCAGGAGGGGACAGCTTTTTTCCTCCGGGGTGAGGGGGAAAAAAAGCCCGCCCCCTCACATTGCATGCACATACCGGAAAAATTTTGGCATTTTTAAAAATTTTTTTTCGGGGGGGCCCCGGCAGAAAAACCGCCGTGGGAAAAACCCTGAGTATTGGGGACTGCTCACAGTTTTCCATGGGCCCCCTTTTGTGCTTCGTTTGCGGCCTTTTTTTTTCAGACAGTCTTAAAAAACGCAAACCGTCTAAAAACCGCCCAAAACCTTGCCGTGGGGGAACTCCCATATTTTAAGTGGAATATTCCCAGACCAATAAGCCTTTTCTAGGCTTTATTTAAACCTCTGAAAAAACAAAATCGTTGGTACGGGATTAAGCCCAGCCTCTGTCCCAAAGTACAGGGGGGTTACAAAAGTCTTTCTACCCTTAAACTGTTTGTCATTTTTAAATGTTGCAGCCACAAATTTAAGTGTATTTTACTGCTGTTTTATGTGATAGAGCAACACAAAGTCACAAGAATTTGTGAAGTGTAAAGAAAATGATAAGTGCTTTTCCAAATTTTTGCTTATTAAAAACTGTGAAGTCAGGCTTGCATATTCAGCCCCCTGTACTCTGATAACCCTAAATAAAATACAGTGTGACTAATTTTCTTTAAAAGTCACTTAAAATAAATGAAACTGTACACTGTATTAATTTTTTCTCATAATCTAAGCTGTTTTTTTGGGGGGCCCCAAGGTTTGTTTAAAACATTAATAAACAAACATTATCATGAAAACCAAGGAACATACCAGACAGCTAAAGTTTGTGGCAAAGTGTATTGCAGGGTGAGGTTTAAAAAAAAAAAAAATAGCCCAAGCTCTTAACATCCCACGGAGCACCGTTCAATCAATCATTCCTAAATGGAAAGATAGACACAATCTAACCTACAAAAAGGCCTTTCCCCCTAAACTAACAGCCCCCAAAAAAAGAGCCTAATTACTGAAGACAAAAGCCCATCACTAAAAAGGGGGCTGCAGAATTTCCCTTCTGTTAAAAAAACAGCAAAAAAGTGTAAAACAGTCTCGGACAATAAATTTTTTTAAAAACAAAATTAATCACACTGAAAAAAATACAATTGGGATCCAAAATTTTCGGGGATTAAAAAAAACCCCAAAAATTAATTTAAAAAAACCTTTTTAAAAACCCTAAATTTAAATCCCCAAATCTGGCCCTTTTGGGAAAAGTGGGGGGGAAGAAAACCCATTGTGAAAGCAAACCATAAATCATCCTGTTTGCAGTTTGCAAAGGGGCTCTGGTCAGATGAGACCAAAGTTGACCTTTTTGGTCTAAATACCAAATGCTATGTGTAGAGGAGAGCCAATACGCTCAAAAAAAAAAAAAACCCCCGGTGAGGCAGCATATGCGGGGGGGGGCTTTCTTCAGCAAGATCTGGGGAAACGTTCAGAGTTATGAAAGATGGGGCTAAATACAGGGAAACCGGAGGAAAACCGCTAAGGGGTGCAAAAAGTTGGGGCTTTTGGGGGCGAGGTTTACCCTTTTAGCAGAACAACAACCCTAAATGTGCAGCCAAAGCGGCAATGGAATGGTTTATACCAAAGCAGATTCATTTGTTACAATGGCCCAGTCAAAGTCCAGACCTAAATCCCATAGAGAATCTATGGCAGGACTTAGAAACAAATGTTCGCCAATCCATCTGACTGAGCTAGAGCAAAGAATAATGGGCAAAAAATTTTTGCCCCAAGGGGGACATTAGGGAAATTCTGGCGCTGATGACCATTCTTAAAAACTTTAAAGGTAAAATATAACGCCCAAATTATGAACCTATTTTTTCCTTAATTTAACATACAGGAAACTAGTCCAATACGACAAGTCTGGGTCAGGCACCACCTTTACCCCCCTGCCCGTTTCTTCCCGAGGCCAAAAACAAAGGCAGTGGGGGAAACCAAAACCACAAGTCTGGCTCAGGGACC